>JAIOTZ010000489.1:0-49473 GCA_023374045.1 Limonium bicolor
TCAGAAGTTCATCATTGAACTTAGTTAAACAATCACACATTGGGTTAAGTCTTGTTAGACACACACAAGGGAAGGGAGAGTCATACATTCACATACAAACATCACACACAAACATCACATAACCAACTCACGCATAGCCATGGTTAGAACGTTCCTTAGGTTGGAAACGTTGTTACCGGATACCGTTCTCCTACGTTTACCTAATAGTGGTTAACTAGCCCTTCAAGCGTATTCGAGGTTACCGGTATCGGCACGTAAACATACAACAACAATAGCGACTGTGAACTCGTTTCATGATTTATCTTATAACGTGGCAACACACAAAAAAAACACATTGGCATACAAGCCGGTGTAATCCGGTAGGACACAGGTTGCAAGAAAACCATACCTGTCACCGGAGTCCACTTATGTTCCTCGAGCAAATTCTCAAACAACTGATAACATTACATGTATTTTTATTAACATCGGGGGGTAACATGATTGTTCAAAGTCTAATGCTTATAATTTTTCCCGTTAATTTAGAATAGAACTTCACACTTAACGGGGTTATTACAGGTTAAGACAAGGGTCCGCCACGAAACGGGCATGAAACTCACGGAACATGTCCTTAACAATCGGAGAACATCAGTACTTAACAAGCCCCTCAGACATATCATTTTATAACCTAACATTTAAATCTCTACTTAACTTAATCTCTCAAATCCATATATTTATCTTTCTAACCATCAATACTCTTTTAATGGTATACCACTAATACCACTTAACATTCTTAAAATTATTTTTTTTTTTAAGGTCCGACCGACCCAACCCATGGGTAGGTTGGCTGCAGAGAACATCCAAATTCACAGTTTCAGCCCGACCGACCCAGACTGGGGTCGGTCCCCTGGGTAGGTCGGCTGCAGAAACTTCCCTTTCATTGTCAAACCTTCTCCAAATTTTTCCTCAAGCCTCCTAATGTGTTCTAACATCATTTGGCACATCAAACACACCTTTAGCCATGCAAACTCTTTAAATCACACACCAAAACCATCTTATCATTCACAAATTCCTTATAAAATTCTTAGCACTTGGAATGTTTCCTCCTTAAGATTCCTAAGTGGTATTTCACCAATAATGACCACTATACCAAGGTGTTTCCTCTACACCTTAACATCGTCTCTCAAACTTCTTTTCTTACTAACTAAATCTCCTTTTTCACATCTTACCTAAACATCACTTCTTCCTTGGATATCAACATTACCTAAACCTTAAACAACTTCCTAGGTCACCAAAACTTACTTAAAAACACTTAGAACTTTACACATTTCCCAAATTTGGCCATAGCTTCTCTTGTATATACTCACATCCAAACACTTAGGTTTTTACCTTATTTCATTCAAGAACACCTAAAATCCATCAAGAACATTTTTACACACAAACTTCACACATTAAGCACTACATCACAATATAGTGCATAACTTAAATTGCTTGGCACTTAGGCCCTTAAATAACATGGCTCTTAGGCCCTTAAATTGCATAAACCTTAAACACTGAATTTCCATAACATATAAGCCTTTGACCTGCAATTACATACACCAAGACATATGTTCTTTTACTAGTCTCCTTGAGAACACTTTACTAAGTCAGTCATTCACCCTTTGCTCTTTAGGTAGTTTTAGCAAGCATTATAAGCTCATTTCTCCTAAGGCATTAAACCACATTGAGATAGCATATTTACCTCCTTTCCACTCAAACTTCTTTCTTGTTCCCTCTTAAAACCGGTAAGGCATTTCTTTCCTTGTCAACTACTAAACAATATACCAACATTGAAATGAGTATATAAGCTTTATGCTTCATCTCATTGTAAACCCTAGGTTTACATTATTTCAAAAACACTTATGTAGTTGTTTTACCTTGATCTTTGAAGGGAGTTTGAATATCTATGAAGAGAGGACTCCACCTAGTCCATAAGAGATTGGAATGAAGCTAGAACAAAGTCACACAAAGAGCTCCATCAATGAGTATTTTCGGTCACACACAAAACATGGAGGAAACTTGATTTTTCTTTGAGATTCCTTACCTAGAAGCAAAGGAGATCAATAATATGTGGAAAGACAAGCTCAAGCTCCTTCAATGGTGGAACTCCATGGCACCGAAATGGGGCTTTTGAAGTTTTGAGAAGATAAAAATGAAGAGCTTGATGAGAGAGGAAGAGAATGGTGGTGTTTGTTTTTGATTTGGATAAGTGAGCTAGATTTTACAAAGGTCAAAGATGGACTTCCATGGTGGTATTGGTGTATTACCGAGAGAGAACAGCAAGAGGGGAGGAAGAGGAGATTGGATACGTGGGAAATGAAGAAGGAAATGAGAGAATGAGATAAGTTTTGCTTTTTGGAAGATATTTGTACTTAAAGCAAATAGTACTTAGGTTTAGTCATTCTTTATTCCTTAGCATGTTAACAAGGGTGGTGAGTCACCACACCTTAAAACCGGCCCCCAATAGTACCTAGGGGTACTTTAGACTTTATTTGTCAATTTAATTACTTATGATAACATATGTTACAAATAGCTTATAAAATCACTATTCACAAAAACAAGGCACATAGAAGTGAAATTTTTGATTTCCATTGATATAGACTTCCAAATGTGATACTATATAGTACACATGTTAATTAAAGAGTAATGATGGACACCTAGCCATACAAAACTCATTTACAAGACAATTTTTCAAAAACGTGCTTTAAGACTCCTTAAAGCACATTTTGTGTTTTAACTTGTTTTCAAGCTTGGTTTTCTTTGGTAATTGATTTAATATGTTCATTAACATATTTATAAGGTATAGTTATGACCTTTAGGTCTTATACAAATTTATCCCAAGCTTAGAGCACATTTTTGCTCATATTGCCTATAAGGTATTTTCTTGTGTTTTATTTGGTTTAACTGTCTACCAAAGTTTCCTAAGGACTTAATTAGCCTTATTAAATCACAATTGAATATTATTAAGTCTTGGTAGGCTCTTTGGGTCCTAACCAAGTTCACTCATAGCTTAGAGCATGTTTTTGCACAAACTGTATCTTAGTGCTTTATTGCATTTACTATGGTTTAAATTGTTCACTGATGTTTCTAAGGCACTTTTTAGCCTTTACATACCATAGTTTAATATTTAAACCACATATCAAGGTTTGGGTTATTTCAATGTGGAAGAACATATTACACCACTTTCAAATACCCCGGATCATCGTCACTGACAATTCTCTACAATTCAACTACAAGTTAATCATTGAATTTTGTGAAATTTACACCACTAATCTTAGGTTCGCTTCCGTCATGCACCGCAACCAAACAGCCAGGTCAAAAACATAAACGACGAGTCACGAAACCTAAAGAAACGAGTTTCTGGAAGAAAGGGCATTTGGGTTGAACTCTTATCCTAAGTACTCTTGTCCTATCGCACCACTAAGCCAAAGCCGACCAGGGAAACTTCCTTTAGGCTAGTATACAAAACCGAGGCCGTCATTCCAACCAAAGTCATGGTCACCAGCATATGGATAAAAAAATTTGAGAAACAAATTACTGTCAACCGCATTCGAGCTGAACTCGAACTCATAGATGAAACATGTGACATCACCCTCATATGGCTACAACATGACAAGCAACATGTAGCTTAGTATTACAACAAAAAGGTGAAAGCCAGGGCATTCACACATGGGGGCTTGGTCCTATGAATAGTTGACAACCACTCAAAACTACATGGGACGGCTCATACATCATCTTCGAACAAACCAGCCCTACTTCATACCACTACTCAATCACGACGACCGAAATATCTTCAACTCTTGGCACGCTGAGTGGCTCAAGAAGCTTTCCCCTTAGGTAATCCTGTGTACCCTTGAACATCTGTACTAAAATCATATTATCGGCTCTAAAGAACATTGAAGTTGACCTCCCAACATGCTGTCAATATCGGTTTCTGTTGCACGGTCTTAATGATGAATCACTTAACTACTTTTAACCTTGTGATCCAATGAAATGCTATTTTCATATTTATAACTTATTTTCATATTTATAACTCACTTACAAGAAACAACACATTCATACCCTTCGGTTAGTCTCCAACTAATGATACGGGACAAATGATCACCCGACGTGATCTATCAACCTAACCCCATAGCAAGATCTGTTAGTCAAGCTTCTCTCCAGCTTAACCCATAAGCCTAACTGCTCAGCGGGAAATGTTAGCTTAATTTAATCAATTTGTGTCCATCAGCCTAACAGAAGGATCTATCAACCTGGCTCCTCCAGCTTGATCCATGAGCCTGGCCTCTTCGCAGGATCATTGTCTGGTTCTTCCGGTTTGATTCGTCAGCCTAAAATGAACCCACGGGACACCCGGTTCTTGTCATTATGCGCTCTCAAAGTCCTTTGGGGAGGCATAATATGTCGCTTGGCTGGCCAGAGAACAATGTTTCTTGAGAGAAAAAAAATACTCCTAACTCACCGAATGGTCTTAGAGTGTTTCCTCATAAACCAAGTCCCCGGTCCAAAACTCATGCTTTCCAGGGCCAGGTGGCCACGCTTCCTAAGAGGATTGGTGCTCTTTCCAATTAGCGGAGAAAAGAAGTGTCACCCTTGAAAAAAAGTCCCTGGTCCGAGCATCCACCCTCCCCAGCTAGCCAGGTGGCTTCTTTTATTGAAGGATTTGTACCCTCCCCGATTAGCAGGGCAAAGGGGTGTCATTCTTAAAATCAAAAGACAAAGGCAAAGCATCAACACTTCTGTAATTACCCCAACCCGAAATCCAATAAACTGAACGGCGATCACTCCCAAATAAAATACAACTGCAGCGGAAATAAATACAACAACCGGGCGGTATTACAATGCCGTTGGCCACCCTTGTGACCAACAAGGCTAAGTCCAAATACAATCCTCAAATGTCACGGTCTGGAATACAGATACAACCCGAGATACTAGGAATCAAACTCAAAAGTACAATACTGAAATAAAACAAATAACTAATAGTAGACTCCCAAAGCTTGGTCTACCCCACCTACACTCAGTGTAGTGAACTTCTCAATCTTCAGGTACCTGAAAAATGGGGGTGCCCCCAAAGGGGCTCAGCAAACAATGCTGGTATGGAAAACGTGCAGCCCATCGTCTACCGGGCCACACCAACTACTTTGTCGAATACATGCAGTTCATTTTTATAAAGCTGTAAACAAGCATAGTCTGATAATAACAAGTATCCATACAAGGACAATAATGTCACATAGAACAAGACACAGAAGGTCGAGTTAGCTGAACTGAAATTCTTTACTGATAGTCGGTCCACACAATGGGACTGACAGTTATAACTGAATATCTGAAATAGTGGAGGTATAGTGACCTCGTTATAAAGAAAGGTTGGGTATAAAAACCCCAGGAGATGACGTAGTCAAACCCTGAACTGAATGGCGTGGGAAATAAGAACCCACTAGAGGAATAAAGTCTTCCTCGAACTGAAGGGCATTTGAATCCCGGAAGGAATAAAGTCTTCCTCCCAACTGAATGTTCCGTCGCGACGTAGTAGGAGACGACCTGAGACAGGTACAACTCCCGTAGCATGCATGGCCAGATCCAACTGGGCTCCTCAATCTCGAAGTATAATTGTTAAGTGTCATATAAAGACGTTAAACAAGAACACAATGTGTATTGTCAATTATCACGTTTAGGATAATGACGTATGTTATAAAGTGAAGTTAGTGAGAGACTTGAGTACAAGTCCTCGGTATACTGAAACGCAGGTATTTAATCCACTGGTATAGTAGTGTTTGTATGCGTGGGACATACACGTTGTAGTCAGCAACAATCACGCACATAAAATAATACCACAGTGTGCAAGAGTAAAACAACAGTTTACATTAATTATCTTGGTCGTTATTTCAAACAACAGATAGCACACAAGCCAGTGTAATCCGTTAGAAAACAGGTTGCAAGAATCCCATACCGTTCACCGTAGACTGTACTTGTAAATTCCCGGTCAACGTCTGGTCAAACAAAGTCCTAGAATAGGATTAACTGAGAGGGTTAATTTATGTTACCCTTATATAATGATTCTTTTGAATCTTTTAACAAATCTCGTATTTGTTATTTCATGTGAGGTCTTATTTCTTTTAATTACCTCATGATTTTATGTATAACTGTTTTGTTATTCCTTTTTGATTTATTTATAAATCCTTTAATGTACATATATGTATTTATATTTTCATGTACTATATTTGTTGTTTATTCCAATTGTCTAGGTGATATAACAACTTGTAATATCTTGACTATATTTTATATGTCATACATGGACATTAAAATTCTTATAGTTTCTATTATTCTTCTTTTAACCATAAATAATATTTATTGGTTACCTTTAGATTCCTTATAACTATATAAGCCATAGTTCTAATTCCATAATTCCTTTAATCAAAATTCTTTCTTCTAAATCCTCCAAATATCCATATAGGACCTATATTATTTAAATCTAAATTCTTAAACTTATATTTCGGTTATTTACAAAACAACCACATTAATTCATAAACTTTACATTTAAATTCTAATCTCTTTATATAACATAATTTTAATTCCTTATTCAATTAAATTACAAAACTACCACTAATACTTTTGGACATAACTTATAAATATTATAACTTTCGGAAATTACATCTTAGCCCCTCAAAATCTCGGCATGTATATGTATACTCTTATATTTGCAATCTAACCACAAAATCTTATAATCTTTACATAAAGTCTTATAAACTATAGTTTTAATTTTAATTCTCCATAAATGCTGAATATAAATATATAAATTCTTAAATTACCAAACTAACCCCAAAACAATTCGGCTTTGTCATTGAACTTTCCATTAATTACATTTTCACCCCAAAACTTAATAATAGTTATTTAATAACTTATAAACTATAGTTTTAAGTATTTAATTCTTCTAAAATTCAAAAGCGAACCTAATAATTTCCTTAATTATGAATTCGCCCCATTTTATATTCTAAACTTTCATAACAACTTTTATAAATTACATAATAGCCCAAAACTTTATAACAAGTTATTTTAAAACTTGTTTAAATTATCTAAAATCATTAAACTTAATTCCTAACCTTATATTATATCATAATTACACTAAATACACCTTAAGCTCTCGGCTTTCACAATATTTGCACTATACTTTGTAAAAATTACATTTAAGCCACATAACTTAATTAGCCATTTAAGCTCTAATAAGATATTTTTAACTCACCAAACTTTATAGTATAAGTTTATATACCTAAGTAGGTCATTAAAACCTATTTTTCAATTAGAGTATTCGGCCATAAATATTTGGTGACCATATGGTATAAAAGTGGATTTATATGTCTAAATAATTATAAATAAATTCATAGGAGTTATATAACTCATGTATAAATTATTGTAATGTCTTATATAAATTCTAAGCTCAAAATAAAGCATTTTTGCCTAAGACTTTTCGGCCTAAATTTATTTGTAACATAAATGAATTTTGTGACACAAAAATGTGTCTAAGGTAAATATTTTCTATATATGTTATAGTTTATATTTTTGGCATATAAAACCATATAGTTTCGGTATTAATATACCTAAGAGGTGTACATAATTTTTGTACAATTTTTAGAAGCTTAACAAAGCTTATAATATAAGGATTTACTTAGTAAACTTACTTCTTAACAAAGGTGGTTAAGTGCTTGAACTTCTTCTTGAATCTCCAAGCTTCCTCCTAGGTAAACTTGATGCTCCTCTTCGGTTTTATGCAAGAGGTGAAGGTGTTTAGGAGTTAGATCTTGAATAAAGATCTTAAGTAGATTTGGAAGTAGTTTTATAAGACTTTACCTTAGACTTTGCTCCTTATAATTTCGGCACTCCTAAGGTAGGTGAAGAACAAGTTTTTCCCTTCATCAAAATGAAGAAGAAAAGAGACTTAGAAGAGGTAGAACTTGGTTACACATAAAAATGTGCTTTAAGGATTTTCAAGCTTTAAAACCTACCTTGAGATGCTCCTTGGTTTAATGTTGGTTTGGACAATCTCCTTGGAGAACTAAATGAAGCCGAACACACCTTGTTATGCTAGGAAGAGTTTTGCTTCAAGACTTGCCAAGAAATGCTAGGAATTTACCTTAAAGATGAAGATAGAAGTTAAAACTCCATTAATGGACTTAAGAGCTTCAAAGGAAGAAGATGAAGCTAGAAGAGAGAGGAGGGAGCTTACCTAAACCGTGGATGAAGAGGGCAAGGAAGAAAGTGAGACCTAGCTCACGTAAATGCAAGGAAGGAGTGACTTGGAATTGATTTTTGTTTTCTTAATTCTTAATGTCAAATGACTATACTTTTCCTTAGTTTATTCAATGAGTTATTGGCTCAATAAATGCCCTCCTTTCCAGCATTGAAATCGGCCATAATGGAGAACATGGCAAGGTGGAGCAAAAATAATGCAAACTAAAAGACAAGGTGAAAAAAAGGTAAGGATATTCCTTTGATTTTTCAATGTTATAACTTGTCTTCTTCCTCTCTTGTATATGGACGATTTTAGGGACTGAATGGAGCATGTTGATCGGCATTAATGAGCTAAGACCAAGCATGTTAGGTCATTGAATTATAAGAATCAAAAGAAAAGGAATCTAGATCTACTTTTGCCTTTTTACATTTTGTTTTCTTCCTAGCTCACATGGCCTTATTCTTCTGCATAATTTCGACAGCTATATGTCAAATGAGACCTACATACTTAGACATTAAGTAATATAACACATGGGAAGGTGAGTCACCATGTTCTATGCTTTTTATAAATTTTTAATGCAATTTTTATACTAGTTTTTGCCCTTAAAATCGGCCCCTATAGAGAGCCTTGTTGACTAGTCACACCAACTTATTTAGAAGGTCATTTTAACCCCATTTAAGATTACCAATTCGTGGCATGTCAAAAACTACAAGGTAATTGCGTAAAACGCATTTTCGTGACACCCGAAGGTGTGTTTTTGTGCTCTAAGGAAATTTTGGGAAACCAATTGTTCTTATGAGTTCCAAGTGTTTGTAAACACTTATTATAGTAAATAAACATATACTAAGATGTTACATTGAGTTATATGGGGTTATATCAACCCGTGACATAATTTACGGGCCATCGGGACACTCCCGGGCCAAAAAGGAGCGCTAAGAAATCCTCCTTTGGTTTTTGCTGAATTTTGAGAAACCACTTCGTGGGTTCTCTTTAGAATGATAAATAATGATGTTAGGAACTCTAGGAATTAATTTTATAGGAGTTCGTGCCACCTCGGCACTCCTCCGGACTTTTCGTGCTTTAAGGAGCGGGTGTGAGCACTCCCGAGCATTTTGCGTATTTGACTGAATATAGCTTAGGGAATATATTTGTATATTCATATAATAATTGTATGACCATTTAGTTTGAATATTAGAGGGTCATACAAGGTCATGTTTGACCATATGCTTCTAAGGCGTTTTAGCGTTTATGGTGAAACGACTGTTTTTACGTAACGTTTTCATGCATGGGTTTGCATGCGTACGTGAAATGATTTATATTTGGATTATATTCCAATAAATAATGATTAAATAATATTATTTAGATTTGGGGTATTTCAACTTCCCAACCAACAAGGGACTCACTCTTCCTAAGGAACCAGTGCTCTTGCCGAATTAAATGGAGTAAAGGAGTGTTTTCCTCGAAAGGTAAGTCCGCGACAATGACTGGCACGCCACTCGTCAGGCACAAATGACACCGGGTTACAACGAAACCAGCTTTCTTCCCTCATGCACCTATTGGCTCGAATAGCTCAATTCCAAACAACAAAGTCAGAATCCGGCCAGCCTCACCCCGCACGTGGAAAACTCAACGCGAGTTCAAAAAGTCAGACTCGAGCCAGATCTCACCCCCACAAAACACAAAACTCAACACGAGTTCAAAAAGCACAACTACACATTAGGAAAAGGTACTTGTAAGCTTACATGAGAATTAGTATTCCCATCCCTAGGTACATACTTACATGAGTAAAAAAGTCGCAATGAAGAGCTCCCTCCTCTCTCCTCCTCCCACCCCTACGACCCGCCATATTCCATACAGCCACCATGTCAGCCACCCATCCACCACTGCAACATCCTAAACCACCAAGCCCCACTCCTCCTCCTCTCCCCACCAAACCTCTTGACTCTCCCTCCCCCCACCCCTCCCCCAGCATTACTGCACGCTAGCCCAACTACCGCAAACCTCTTCATTTCAATTCCAACTCTGCTCGCCATGGTATGTTAGGAAGAGGAGAGGAGACAGGGGAGAAAGCATAAATGGAAGGATCAAAATTGCTCTGGGTATAGTAGTGTGCAGAAAGGAAGATACCCCACAAGACGATTCAGCAAGGAGAAGGATGGAAATGGTATGCAAATAGGAAGCTTGAGCATGGAGTATCGTAGGTCTAGTAATCGCAAACCACCAGGTCAATCCCCGACGACTATCTTCGTGGACAACATCAGTAATAAGGTTAGTAAGTATCAACTGGGGAAGATAGTTAGTCGTTTTGCAAAATGGTCGAGAATTTACATTAGCAAGAAAAGAAGGAGAAAGAGTAGGTACGCTTGTGCCTTTGTCGACATAACGGATCTGGAGGGTGCTAGACGAGCTATTAATGGACTGAAAAACTGGACTATCAATGGCTGTAAACTATGGGCCAGGATGGAGTTACAAGGCTGTAGGCCAAGGAAAAGGGATTTCACAGTTCACGTAATGAAAATGTTTATAGGAAAATGTCGAAGACAATGTACAAAAGTGATCCAGAGCAGAAAACGGTAAGAAAATGGAGACACGAGGACAAGAGTAGCGCCATCTTGAGGTTGTCCATAAATGTTGACGCGGACAAAGAAATGTTATCTTGCCTGGGCAAATGCATAGTGGTAACAGTCCAAGAAGAGATGTCCGCCAAGGTAGCCATGAATGTATTTAGAAAGCGATGGGACAATGTAACCGGGCTATTAGCGTTCTCAAGAAAGAAGTTCCTAATTGTATGCAGTTTGAGACGAGAGGTGGATGAAAGCATCAAATCGGCCAATGAGAAGGGTAAGCACCATGAAAGGATGGACATACGATGATGGGAAACAGGAGATCAAGTGGAAACTTGAAAATCCTGGATAGTATTCTCGATCCATGCATGGAACAAAGATAATATAAGATCTATTGCGCAGGCCATCGGTGATGTGCTAAAAATTGAGAATGAAATACCCCAAACCTTGATATGTGGTTTAAATATTAAACTATGGTATTTAAAGGCTAAAAAGTGCCTTAGAAACATCGGTGAACAATTTAAACCATAGTAAAATGCAATAAAGCACTAAGATACAGTTTGAGCAAAAACATGCTCTAAGCATGGAGTGAACTTGGTTAAAACCCAAAGAGCCTACCAAGACTTAATAATATTCAATTATGATTTAATAAGCCTAATTAAGTCCTTAGGAAACTTTGGTAGACAGTTAAACCAAACAAAACAAGAAAATACCTAAAAGTCAATAAGAGCAAAATGTGCTCTAAGCTTGGGATAAATTTGTATAAGACCTAACGGTCATACTTATACCTTATAAATATGTTAATGAACATATTAAATCAATTACCAAAGAAAACCAAGCTTGAAAACAAGTTAAAACACAAAATGTGCTTTAAGGAGTCTTAAAGCACAGTTTTGAAAAATTGTCTTGTAAATGAGTTTTGAATGGCTAGATGTCCATCATTACTCTTTAATTAACATGTGTACTATATAGTATCACATTTGGAACTCTATATCAATGGGAAATCAAAAATTTCACTTCTATGTGCCTTGTTTTTATGAATAGTAACTTTATAAGCTAGTTTGTAACATATGTTGTTATAAGTAATTAAATTGGTCAACAAAGACTATTATACCCTTCTAATTATATGGGGGCCGGTTTTTCAAGGTGTGAGTCACCAACTTGTAAAAGAAATCAAATAAGGAAAGTAAAGCTTATAAAGTAAAGTACTATTTTGCTTTATACATAAATATCTTAACAAAAGCAAACTTACCTTCATTCTCTCTTTCCTTCTTGTATTCCCACGGTTCCCTTCCTCCATTCTCTCAAGCTCTATCGGTTTGCTACAGCTCCATCTCTTCTCCATCTTCATTTCTTTGCCAAATCCAACTTCATGCTCCAAATCAAATTCTAAGACCATATTTGTCTTAGTTAGACCAAGCTCTACACTTCTATCTTTTAAAATCTTCAAGAACTCAATTTTGGTGCCATGGAGATTCACCATTGAAGGAGCTTGAGCTCACCTTTCCACATATTATTGTTCTCCTTTGCTTCAAGGTAAGGAAACTCAAAGAAAAATGATGTTTCCTCCATGTTTTGTGTTGTCCGAAAATTCACCTCACAATGGTGTTTTCACCTTGCTTGTTTTAGCTTCATTTGAATCTTCCAAGGGCTAGGAGGAGTCCTCTCTTGATACTCATTCAAGCTCTCTTTCCATTCAAAGGTAAAATAATTACCTTAATGTGTTAAAACAATATATGTAACTAGGGTTTACAATGAGATGAAGCATAATGCTTGAATACTCATTCTATTATGTGTACATTGTTTAGAAGTTGACAAACAACCAAACATCCTACCGGTTTTACAAGGAAACAAGAAAGAAGTTTGTGAGGAGAAAGAGGTAAACAAACTATCTCAATGTAGTTTAAATGCCTTAGGAAAATGAGCTTGATTTGCTTAATAAAATACCTAAGGAGCCAATGGTGAATGACCTAAAGAAATTCTCTCAAGGAGTTTATTAAGGGCATATGTATTGTTGGGTGTATTTGCAGGTCAAAGGCATTACTTATGTGGGAAATTCAGTGTTTAAGGTTTATGCAATTTAAGGGCCTAAGAGCCATGTTATTTAAGGGCCTAAGTGCCAAGCAATTTAAGTTATGCACTATATTATGATGTAGTGTTAAATGTGTGAAGTTTGTGTATAAAAATGTGTTTGATGGAATTTAGGTGTTCTTGAATGAAATAAGGTAAAAACCTAAGTGTTTGGATGTGAGAATATACAAGGGAAGCTATGGCAAAATTTGGAAAATGTGTAAGAAGTTCTAAGTGTTTTAAATAAGTTTTGGTGAACTAGGAAGTGTTAAAGGTGAACAAATGTTTTACTAGGGACGAAAACATGTACTAAGGTGATTTAGAGTGATACAAGGATTTAGGTATTATCTTTGAAGTTCTAGGAATTCAATGTGTGTTTTTGAGAATGTTGATGTACAAGGAAGAAATGATGTTTAGGTAAGATGTGAAAAGAAGATTTAGTTAGTAAGAAAAGAAGTTTGAGAGATGATGTTAAGGTGTAGAGGAAACACCTTGGTATAGTGGTCATTATTGGTGAAACACCACTCGGAAAACTAAGGAGGAAATAACATAAGTGTTAGAAATTTCGGTATGAAATGAGTAAGTGCTTAAGGTGATAGATAATGAGTTTCATGGATGTTGTATGAGGATATAAGTGTACCAAATGATGTTAGAAAACATTAGGAGGCCTTAGGAAAAGTTTGGAGAAAATTTGACAAGTTTTGGACAACTTCTGGGTTGTCCGACCCAGTGGTCCGACCCAGGGTGGGTCGGACAGCTCTGTTTTAGTCACCGGTTGGAGTTTCTGGAATGGTCCGACCCAGAGGTCTTGGGTCGGACATGGGTCGGACATGTGTGCCCTAAGTCTCTGGAATGGTCCGACCCAGATGGTTGGGTCGGACATGGGTCGGACAGGTGTATTTAAAAGACGGGAAAAGTTTCTGGAACGGTCCGACCCAGTTGTGGGTCGGACGGTGGGTCGGACGGCCCAAAATTATGTAAAAAAAAACAAAACAATGTTTAAAGTTATAAGATGATGGGGATTATTAAGTAATGATGTTATAAGATCGTTAAGGACATGCTAAGTGAGTTATAATGACAATTAGTGGAGGAAAATTGTATTAAAATGTAAAAGTAAAACAAGTTAAAATGTGAAGTTATATAACTAAATTAACGGGGATAAGTTATAAGCATTAGACTTTAAACAATCATATTACCCCGATGTTAATAAAAGTACATGTAATGTTATCAGTTGTTCGAGAATTGCTCGAGGAACATAAGTGGACACGATAAAGTGGACTCCGGTGACAGTATGGTTTTCTTGCAACCTGTGTCCTACCGGATTACACCGGCTTGTATGCCAATGTGTTTTTCTGTATGTTTGCCACGTTGTAAGATAAAACATGTAATGAGTTTACAGTAATTCATTTATGTGGCGTGTTCAACTCCGATACCATTTAACCTCGGAAGTGTTAACCTTAGTTAACTGAGTCTAGGATCACATGAGAGTTCGGTATTCGGATTAAACGACCCGAACCATGGGACGTTCTAACCACGGCTATGCGTGTGTTAATTGTGTGATATGTGTATGTGAATGTAGGGATCTCCCTTGTGTGTTTAACCCAGTTGTAATACTGTATGGTGTGTAGATGTGATAGACTCCATAATGGGGTTCTAACTAATATCTTAAAGTAAGTATGTACTAACAGTGGTGAGGAATCCGGTTTGGCCGGTCGCGCGTTGTTTGGGAGTGGGTATCCTTCTTAGCCTTACCCTTCTCTCTGTTATGGTTGTTTCCCTCACGGGTTATGATCTCCCATTAGCTTATTCCAAAGCTTAGCTATTCCGACTTATGATCGGTTTAGGGGGAACATGTGTTTGTGTGGTGTGTTCGGGCCATAAAACCCGAACCATCTTAACTGAAGTTACTCGTCCGACTATTAGGACGGTAATGAGTGTTGTATAACGAGCTTACCATGGGGATGACATCATTCTCTAGGCTCACCAGTGAATTAACTATGTTGGGTCGGTTCCTAAGAGAACCGCACCCGTTATGTTATGTGTTGTTGATGTAATGCAATTTCTATTGCGATATTGTTATGTGCACGTTGAAACGTGAAAAGTGTTGTTATGTGTTGTTATGTGATGTATGTTATATGTTGTAAATTGTGGAGTATGTGGATCATGGATATGAATCCCAGTTTGTGATAAGAGGCGTTAAGGACAACCCGATTTAAGGGTAAGTGTCGTCTATTAAGGAAGTAGCTCCATTAGAGGAGGAACACTCTAGGGATAATGAATACCATGGGTGACTTATCAAGTAAGGATATATTATCCGTTTGTTGAGCCCATTGAGGCGAAATGATTGTGTTGTGTGTTTACAGTTGCATGCATGATTTAAATATAATCAATCGCATGCTAAGACGATAATTAGTTGTGCGTGGCCCGGTAGCATGTGGGCTGCGGGATTACCATACCAGCAAAGGTGCTGAGCCCCTTGGGGGCCACCCTTTCTCTTCTTTTCCTATTTCAGGTGCAAGAAGCTGGAAGCCGTTCGAGAGTAGGACGCGGTAGTCGTTGTACATGGGTAATCGTTTAAGTTGTATATATACGGTAGGTGTAGTAAGACCGAAACTGTTATCGGCATCCATTTGTAAATACTCGGTACAGTTGGAAGGCTTTTGTATGTTGGTTGCTGTTAATGAAAAGGTATAGTGATGTACAGTTGCTCGGGAATCTAGTCCATCAGACCGGTACAATGTTAATGTAATAGCCTTGTTAGCCACATGGGTGGTTAACGGCGTGTAACACCAACGAGTTAAGTTATGTGAAGTAGTATACTTTCCGCTGCAGAATGTTGTTATGTGTATGTTGTTGGATGGGGTGTTACAGAGAAGGATGACAAGGAACTTGTAGAGAACGCAGAAATCCGACTCCAAATTGAGACCTCTACATTCCGTACAATTAATTGGAAATTAACAGTAAATATGGAGGGCCAACAGTTTCATGTAAGCATAGTTGAAGTAGACTAGGGTTGGATGGACCAAAGTAACACAGATCCTAGTGAAAGCATCATCCAAATTCTAGAGAAGAAAGGGAACAGTCAAAACAGTCCACCAAGTCAACAAGACAATCAGAATAGTCAACGGGTGAGAACCTAGTTGTACAGTAATGGGAATGCAGATAGCCAAAATTCCGTGTCGCAAGGAAGTACGGGTAACCCGGGTGGGGTGAATGGAAAGACTGAACAGGAGACACAAACTCCCTAGAGCCACACGAACTCCCAGGGAATAGGAATGTCTCCTCTGGAAAAGTAAAATGCGATCAAAAACTGCCTGCAGGCTCAGATCCTTGAACATCCGATAGGATTTGGGGAGGCGCTAGAAGACAAGGGATTGTTGGTTCCCGAGGCCAGTAGAAACAAAATTGTGTGCGAGAGTAATAAGTTACGAGAGGGAGTGGGTAATGATGAATCATGGGTGGAGCCCGAGACGTCGCAACAGTTACTACTGGTTAATAGGTAGATGAAGAGGAATAGCCTAGGGGTTGCGATGCTCGAGAAGCGGCTGGACTGGAAAAATCGTTATTCCCGGAATCTACAACAACCCCATGCAAACATTAACAGGTAATCTAATCCATGACACAGGAGAGAAGGGAGAAATCCTTAAGGATAAAGGCATCGAGTCTGTAGGTCTGGGTCCAACCCATTCGAGCAATAGCCATGTACCAAATAGTTAGGGCTCGTCGAGGTTAACGACTAGCCCCACAACAGAAGGCTGTGCAACAGGGGGAATTAGTCTGTTTGTTGAGTTATTCCACGAAAAACAAATAGAAGCCCATCCAGGGATTATCCATCTAGAAATAGAGGAGGCTGGCCCAACAGTAAATGTAACACCCCTACCGCTAATACCGTTCTTACCGTCCAAACTCCTCATACTTCCATACTCACGCAGCGGATACATACTCACACAACGGTGGGTGATACAATGCCGTTAGTCACCCACATGACTAACAAGGCCTACTACTACACATAGCATCGGTCTGATGGACCGGAATATCCAAGTACTACACAATTACAATACATACTTCAATTACCTACAAGTACTACAATGCTCCATTCAATACAATACTCCACAAATTCAATACAACATACCGAGTTTGACAAGATCCAAAAACAAATACAAATACACAATCCTTTCAAGTTTATACATACTCATTAAGAGTCTAGCATCTACCCATTCTCACAACTACATACTTTCCAAATACATATGGTGTACCCCCTTGGTACACTCCTACATCAAGGCTACAAGCCTTATACAATTCTCTACTATCTACATTCCATTCCTAGCTATTTAAATATAGCTACCGGTCTTATACTGTGACCATATCCACTATGGGTACCTGCACACTAAAAACGTTGCCCCTACGGGCTCAGCTTACGCTGCATATGACTTCCGCATACCCAGCGTACTAGCGAGGGTACGCCGACCACTTGGTCGAATACATGCAGTTCATTTTACAAATACATACATACATACATGCTTTCATTCACAATACTACAATACTACACAAGGAATACATACATACACTTCAATTCATACAAGGAAGACAATACATGTCAACCGATACATACTTACCTTCACCAACATATGCATACACAATACATTCACAATACTTGTTAGCTTCATTACGCACCCAGGTTAGAATGGGTGCTCTTTACTCTTTTACTCAGGGTCAATGACTTACACCAGCCAAGACCATTACTCATACAATACTTTACTTACTTACTTACTTACTTACTCAAGTCAAGTCGTAGTGACCTTCGGGCAGGGACTACACCGTCCCACCGTCGGGCTTTACTGTGGCTCACTAATCCAGGATGCTACCCATTTAAAGGGTTTGGGCCGTGGAAAAGATTAAAAGCCAGGAATCGGATCCAACCTCTTGTGTCTCCTCATCCTCACGCGTGGACGAAACTATATCGGACTTCTACTCATTCCAATTTACTCAATACTTACGTTAAGGTAGTTAGGAATTAGTAGAAGTCATTCATATCCAGAACACACAATAATACATTGCTCCTATACACATCCATTCAAGGTGCAATACATTACACAAGTGCACTACAAGGTAAATATACACATCCATTCTCATTCATTCATTTCATGAATTATACAAACTAAGTGTTCAAGGCAATATAGTAAGAACAATATAAACAAGCACAAGTAAGTGCATTAAAGTCCGATTCATGCATTTATCTTATTTAGGTGATCAAATAAGCACACAAATCGGGGTAACCAGGTTAGGATACAGAGCATGAAGAAATCATATCGTACACTATCGCATTCGTACTACCGGGTTCCTTCGGTGTTCAACTATTTGATTCCTATACATACATGAAGTTGTATGATCAATGATCTATTATTGGTCCAACTTATCCCTTCATTAATACTTCTAATGTATACTTACTACTTCTTTACATTCATACTTGGTTGTAAAAACTATTCTCTTCTTATTATTCCTTAAACTTGTTTTCCTACTCAAGTGTGTATTTCCTTACCATTTTCATCCCATTAATGATGTACTACTACATATATATATACATATGTGTATAGGCATATATCTATATATACATATGATTACTATAATCATATTATTATTATTATTATTTTTACTCGACCGACCTTACCCAGGGTCGGACCCAAGGTCGGTCGAAGTCAGTAAGTTGATACGTTGGAAAATTCAGGCCCGACCAACCATGCAAGTCCGGTCCCAAGGTCGGTCCGTTCCAGTGTGTTCTGGGTTCGAGATTCTGGACTCGACCGACCCTGGACAAGGTCGGTCCCAAGGTCGGTCCATTCCAGTGGGTTACATTACGGGAAAATTTTAGGCCGACCGACCTTGCAAGTCCGGTCCCAAGGACGGTCCACTCCAGTAGACTTCCGTCTTTGCAAATCTGGGCTCAACCGACCTTGCAAGTTTGGTCCCAAGGTCGGTCCGGCCCAGTATTTCAGTTTTAAAATCTGTTTTCAGTTCATTTCTTTCCCATTGTTTCCCCAATCTTCCTACATGTAATCCCACATGTTTTAACACTACTTAGGCCCTCAAAATTGCCTTAGTTCATCCACTAATTTCTTTACTCATTACTAAATCCACATACACAATTTCTCCTCACTTCATTTCAACACTTACAACAGTTTCCATTCCTTTTATGCTACATATTTTTAAAAATCAATTCTACCATCCAATACTTCCTCAACTAATGCCACTCCTAGCATTCTAAATACATTATCTTACCACTCTAGTTCTCCTCATCACCTAGACCCTTTTCAAATCTTTTTTCAACATGATCAATTACTCACAACTACTACCGAATTACTCCTAGTCATTGTCTAGGTTATCACCTCTCTTTAACACAACTAAGTCCTCAATTTCTAGACAAATTCGGACATAGTCTCCCCTATATTTTTAACATTACCCACACATTGTTTCAGCTCACAAATGCCCCTTCATACAACCTGTTTATTCAAGACATTAATACTCACATTCCAACTTCACTACTACACAATGATTTCCTGCACATACATATCCATTACCCAAAGTTTTCCCAAGTTTTTAAACATCATTTAAAGACTTCAAAACTGTTACCTTTCCTCATTATACTACAACATACTTACTACTCATTACCATATACTTTACTCATCTCTAATACCCAAAATCTGTTACACTACACAATACAAAACCAACTCAAGGTAAGAGCATTTACCTTGTGATCTTAATTTCTCCTTTCTTTCGTCCCTTCTTCTTTCTTTTCCTTCCTTTCCTTCTTGTTCTCGGTCTCAAATGGAGTCCACACTCCAATGCTACAACCCATACCAATACACAAATTCTAACTTAGCTCACCATTCCTTAACTAACCCTAGAATTTAGTGTTTTTAGAGTTTAGAAAAGAGCATTACCTTCCAACCCATGCATGAGGTTCTTGCCTAGCAAGAGAGCAAGATTTCTAGCCCAATGAAGAAGCCAAAATCGGCTGGAGCACAAGGAACAAAACAAGAGTTCAATGTGAATTTTCGTTTTGCCAAATGGGGCTAGGAAAAGATGGGGATTCAAGATCATTTTTACCTCAAAACATCAATGAGAAGGAGGAGCTTCCATTGGTGGACTCAAGCCTTCAAATGGAGGATACCCATAGAGATGAAAGTAGTGGTTTTCGATTTTTTTAAAGGAGGAAGGTGTTCTCCTTGGCAAGGGGATTCCAATGGTACTAATTTGTAATTTTTGGAGAAGGATTGAGTGGTCAACAAGAGGAGAGAAGGTGAGTTTTGTGGAGGTTTCTTCAAATCTCCATGGCTGTCGCTTAAGGAGGAAGAAGAGGAATAGAGAGGGAGGGGGAAACCGTGAGAGAGAGGGGGAGTAGAGGTGAGAGAGTGTTTTTTTTTTCTTTACTTTATTGTTTGTCCTTTAGCATATTAGGAAATAAAAGAGAGTGTGTGAGAGAGGGGCTGCCGACCACACACACACTCACACTCAAATTTTTGCTTTTTATTTACAAAAGTGGACACACTAGTTTTAGTTTATTACACTCTCACCCCCACAACTTCCCGGTTGTTACAGTTTTTACTAATCGGAACCCGTTTTCCGGAATTTTCTCGTTTAATTAATTTTATTGGTTCTAAACCTTCACTAATGTTTATTAATGACTATGTGGTTGACCAAAGTTATTACGAGTCTATTTAACCCGCTTAAAGTCGCGTTTTCCCGGTTTCCTCTAAAAACGCGCTTTAAGGTTCATTCGTGCTTTTAATCCATTTTAAGGATCCGTTTTCTTCGGGATTTGTTCCCGTACACTAAATAGGCATAAATAAGCCTTTAGAATCCATATAGTACTCTAACCAAGGTGTCATACCTCCTATGGTCATTTAACGCTTATTTAGCGTTTTTCGCTTTTTAGGCGTTTCTTCATTTCTTTTTGGATTTATTTTCCTTACTGTAAATTCCTAGATGTTGGTGCTGAGTCTGCAACTCAGAATGTGTCGATGGTCTGAGTTCAGAACTGACGACGAACGGGGAGAAAGAAGGGAAGACCAGAATAGCATAAAGGTAGAACCTTTATTATAATCACGTATTACAATGGTTACATAATCACGTATTCAAAACAAATACAAACCCTCACATCAAGAACACTATCTTGACATAACTCACACGTAACTTGAGTTCTAAACTCAAGTTACTTACAACGAAATCAGCAACAAAACTCTCCTGGGATTGACTCTACAATCTCACTCTTTCTCTCTGTTTCTCTCTATATTCGCCCTTACTATTGTTCCCCACAAATTACCTTGTATTTCCATTTTTCTCTTTGGGTTCTTGTCTCCTCACTTTGACATAGACTTTCTTCCACTTATATAGATACAGAGGCAGGGTGAGAATCTATCGTTCAAGATTTTATCTTTAACAACTAGATAAAATCTTGTTAAATATTCTATCTTCTTCTCTGTTCGTCAGTTCAAGACTGACAGACTTCACTTCAGGCTGGTCTTAAAATGGGCTTCAGTATTGAACTGAGTTTGCCGATCAAAATAACATCAACAGTTTCCCCTTTTTTGATGCGGCAAACTCTATAAGTCTTGAACTTCTTGAACTGATGAATGTTCCCCCTGAATCGTTGTAAACTCTATAAGTCTTGAACTGATGAATGTTCCTCCTGAGTTGTAGAGTACGTTCAAGACCACTTTCCCCCTTTTGCCAAATCAAAAAGGAATTAAGTATAACCTTATGAATTGGGGGTAGTGATGCATCATGGTCAGATCACTAGGAAGGAGATGATAATTCTAAAGGAGGTGAAGTGCCTTCTTGACGAGTCTGGTAGGGCCGACTTGACTTTGGTACCCAAACTTGTTTGGTCTCAGTTATAGACTCAGACTTAAAGTGATTGATAGGAACCTAATTTTTAGTGTGCAATCTTTTGATTTCGAATGAGTTCTGTCTTGATGATTTTCACGCAATTGTTTTCTCAACAATTTGGGACACCATCTAACCTTATGTCCTAGCTGGTGGCAATATCGGCATGAGTGTAATATTGGCTGATGTCTCGCAGTTACAGTCTGTAACTTCTCAGTTGTAGACTGAGAGAATGTCTCGGACTTATATCCCAAACCGCATTTGTCTGAGTTATTATTCTGCATCATTTGCTTCAAATTCGCCTTCCCGGTATACCAAGTTGGATTAGTAGGAGTCTGAAGTTCTAACTTTCGATTTGCCTTGGATACCATGTCTGAAAGTGTTTCGCATTCTCTTCTTATCGATTTGTTGCTATCCAAAAGAGAATTTATCTCTTCCCGTGCCCAACAAGGAAGAGTGAGAATCCTTGTTTCCAAAGGACTTACAAAGTTAATCCTTGGCTTCTCTAGACTCTCAATGACACGATTTTTGCTTTCAGTCGTAGACTGACTCAAACTCTTCACCTTAGCCCTGAGTTCTTTAATCTCAATATCATACTGATTCTTCAAGAATTTTATCTCAAAAAGTGCAGAGGTTAGCTGAATAAATATCTCTTCTTTCCCAAGAGTATCCTTCCAGATTTCCTTCTCTTTTATGTTATACTCAGTATTGATGTCATCATCTTCGTGAGCAACTGCCGTCAAACACATCTGCGCGTACTCCCCGGGTTCTAAGTCTGTATCTGAGATATCCTGTCCCCATGCGGCTGCAGCTGTATATGTGTGTTTCTTAATCTTCTTCTGAGAGTTTTCCTTCTGCTGGAGAGGACAATCCTTGACAATATGACCATGCTTGTTACACCTAAAACATGTATTTTGTCCCTTCTTTGCCTTACTCTGTTGGTTTGACTTTTTTTCTACTACTCAGCCTCTGTATTATGTTCATAATCTTTGTGATTTCCTCATCTACGTCGCAATCCTCATCTTCTAATATTGTGGTAATGTCACGTGCGTTTAGAGCCAGATCCTTAGTTTGAGTAACAATGTCACCTTTCATCTTACCTTCATACACCGTGAGTTCTGATCCCAGCTCTTCGAAAGACAACTTGGATAAATCTTTGTGGACTCCAAAAGTGTAGTAAAGTTTAGCCAATCTTTACATAGACTATCAAGAAACCTTTCATTAACCACATTGTTGTTGAGAACCACTCCAACAGTCTTGAACTCACACAGTATCTTATCAAATCTTTCAAGTGTTTCTGAAATTGTGTCTAATTCTGACATCTTAAAGTTGTCAAACTTCCTCTTGAGCTGTTTTCCTTTAGTCTTTTTGACAGAGTCTGATCAAGCGTATGCCGTGTTGAGAAACTCCCAAACCTCTTTGGCAGTGCGCAAACCTAACACTTTTTGTTGGTCTGAGTCTGATAGTGATGACATGATAATCCTTCGAGCTTATCTGTTCTTGCTTATCAACTTATTATCGCTCTCACTCCAACTGGATCTTGATTTTTCTTTGGTGACGCCACCCTCCTCAATTTTCGGCTTCAGATCACCTTCAGTCACTACATCCCATAATTGTAGATCAATAGAGATTAATTGATCCTCCATCTTTTTGCACCAACTGGTGTAGTTGAACTTTGTCAGCTTTGGACGTTTAACATAGTAGGAATTCATCACGATAAACCCTAAAGAAGTTTCTTCTGCGTCTAGGGTTACCTTGCTCTGATACCAATTGTAAATTCCTAAATGTCGGTGCTGGTTCTGCAACTCGGAATGTGTCGATGGTCTGAGTTCAGAACTGACGACGAACGGGGAGAAAGAAGGGAAGATCAGAATAGCATAAAGGTAGAACCTTTATTATAATCACGTATTACAATGGTTACATAATCACGTATTCAAAACAAATACAAACCCTCACATCAAGAACACTATCTTGACATAACTCACACGTAACTTGAGTTCTAAACTCAGTTACTTACAACGAAATCAGCAAAAACTCTCCTGGGATTGACTCTACAATCTCACTCTTTCTCTCTGTTTCTCTCTATATTCGCCCTTACTATTGTTCCCCACAAATTACCTTGTATTTCCATTTTTCTCTTTGGGTTCTTGTCTCCTCACTTTGACATAGACTTTCTTCCACTTATATAGATACAGAGGCAGGGTGAGAATCTATCGTTCAAGATTTTATCTTTAACAACTAGATAAAATCTTGTTAAATATTCTATCTTCTTCTCTGTTCGTCAGTTCAAGACTGGCAGACTTCACTTCAGGCTGGTCTTAAAACGGGCTTCAGTATTGAACTGAGTTTGCCGATCAAAATAACATCAACACTTACCAATATTACTTAGGCACTATTAAGCCCTTAAATACATATTAGGATAATTTTAATCACTATATTTAAGTTCGGGGTATTCAGTAAATGCGGATGAAGAAACTGATATGTGCATGTCTATTCTATAGCAACTAGGTTGCCACGTTCCCAATCCATCCCACACTAGAGCAAACCTCAAAAACAAACTAGAGCAGTACAAGAAGGACTGATGTAAGGGAGGATAGTCAGGATCGGGCTCCAAAATATTCAAGGGTTGGGGCCGAGATGGAAAGAATCCACATTGAGAAGAGAAACACATAGCAGAAGCATTTCGATACTAGGGCTAGTTGAGACACAACATACTGGAACATGTGCTAGAAAAGTTCCAAAGTTCTGGGGTAAGAAGATGGCGAGTTTGGCATGGGAGGAAGTAGAAGCGCAGGGGAGATCGGGTGGTATCATTGTGATATGGGATGAGGAGGAGATAGAAGTGTCGGGAACAGAGAAAGGAGACAGATGGATTATGCTAGGTGTTAAAGACTTAATTGAAGGAATTAAATATGCCCTTGTAGTTGTGTATGCTCCATGTAATGTGGTGGAACATAGACAAGTGTTTGCTGACATTGTGCGAGCAAAGGAAAGATGGCACCAGTCCATGATCGTCATCGGTGACTTCAATGAAATACTCGAACCAGGAGAAAGAATGCCGAACAGCACCCAGGGATATACAAGGGCATGAGAGACTTCAAGGAATGGGTAAAAAATATGGAGTTAGTGGAGATTCAACTGAGTAACTTGAAATTTACATGGAAAGGAGGCATCTCAATAAGTAAGATTGACCGCATGTTTGCAAATTTGGAATGGCTAGCCCAA
The DNA here is from genome assembly GCA_023374045.1 of Limonium bicolor. Lineage (NCBI taxonomy): Eukaryota > Viridiplantae > Streptophyta > Magnoliopsida > Caryophyllales > Plumbaginaceae > Limonium > Limonium bicolor. The sequence continues at coordinate 24,982 of JAIOTZ010000489.1, forward strand.
TATTCAGACGTTAAACTCGTGTGGGTGAATGAGAGATATCGGATCACAACTACTTGTAACACCCTGGATTTTGCCTTAAAACATAGGTTATTAAAGTACAAAGCTAACGGTGAAATCGGCTTCGAAAACGGACTCCAAACAAGTCCTAGAAGTGCAAAACAAGCTTAGTCCGAACTTGTGTCCGGACATTGATGTTCGGACACAAGTCGAGAGTTGAAAAGTCTGAAACCAAAGACGAACTTGTGTCCGGACTTCGAAGTTCGGACACAAGTGAGTTTTAAAAGTCCAAAAATTCTTACGCGCACATCCGAACATTGGTCCGAGCTTACAAGTTCGGACGTAAGTCGAGACTTGTAAGTCGACCTCGTCCTCGCATGCTGTCCGAACATTGACGTTTGGACAGAAGTTCGGACGTGACTAAACAGAGAAAATTTCTTAAACTCTCGGGGCCTGTCCGAACATAGATGTCTGGACGGACATTCGGACAGGTCTTGGAAGGCATTTTCAAAAGCTATAACAGAACCAAATCAACATCAAAATGAACATAATAACTTGGCAACCAGATGGAAAAACATTTCAATAAATCAGTACCTCAAACGACACACATAAACATTGTCGAAAGGTCACTTAAACAATGAGCAAATCTCCATCACAACTATAATTTTCCAGAAGGTAATACTAACTAAAACACTTCACCAAAGTAGCAGTGGAATAGCAAAATCCAAAAGGCGTTACCGCCACACTCTAACGAAGAGTGCTCAGGCTTAAAACCACCAATCAAAAGACCAAGACGTTTCCAAGAATTTGTGAAACAATACAATTCCAAAACATAACTCAACTTAAAATTATGCGCAGTGATTAACCGGTCGCCCTAAGCTATGTGATAGCGTGTCCCAATCCCCAATTCAACCATGAGTACCTACGATCATAAAACAACAATAGAAAACGCAAAGGGATCGCGTAAATCAGCAAAACTGAGTAAACATTGCCTCAACTTGTAAAATACATTTTGAAACTCATTTTGAATTTGCAAACCATTAACTCACACCACAGCGTTAACTAATTTCACCAACTCCAAATCACCATTAGCAAACATTTTGGGGGAGAACTTTCAGAGAATCAAATCAATGGTATACACGGACGACACCGAAATTGGGGTCGCAACAATTAGAATCACACCTCACTCTACGTCCTTAAGTGTGCACACCCCCCAAAAGGTAACTTATGACCCAAAGGAGTAGATCATTAGAGCTTAACTGCAAGTAATGTCTGCAGGCAAAAATAATAAGAATATCCACGGGGTACATAGTACCAATAGTTACACGGAGCGCCATAAAGGCACCATCAATTTACACGGAGCACCAAGAGGTACCAACAATCCAATAACCAATTCAAAGAAAGTCTCCCAAAACATTTATTCAAACCCTTTTGCAAAACATCACACCAGAATACACAGGGGAAAATAATTCCCAAACTTTCATAATATCAAAACCACATCCAAACCAATCCATTGTTAATTCGCAAAAGCACAGAGGTAGAGAATGTTGAGCACGACATTTACCTGGATACGCTCACCACAACGAATCAACCAGCTAGATCAACAAAGCGTTCGCCAAGGAATTCGGAGTCTAGAATACAAGCAGAAATACAATCAGACACTAACTAGATACTAGCGAACTAATCATCTAACCTTACCAATGGATTCCCCTTACCCTTCTACCTGATCCGGCACCAGAGAAGCAGCCTAACGGCGACAGGGAAACAAGAATGAGAATTAAGAGAAGTTGGGAGCTTGAAGAAAGAGAGGAGCGTAGAGGCGGTGTATTGAAAAAGGTGTCGATCGTGATATTGATCGCGCGGTTAAATAGGAAGTAAATAGAATAATAAGGATAGTTTATAATAATTAATATCTGATTTAAAAGGAGAGAGAATCTATAATCAGTTTGTAAAATAATTTAATATATTAATTAACAATTACCACAATAATACTAATTTGAAAACTGAGTAAATAAATAACATTAAAACCATGGAAGAATCTAGATTCAAGATTTAGAGAATAAATAGATATTATTTGGTTAAAGTAAAAATAGAAGAAGGGCTAGCTGATCGATAGTAAAGGGTGAGAAAGATTGTTTAAATTAAATAGATAAATAAATAAATACATAGTAGCTGTATAAATAAGTTAGAAAAAGGAAAATATTTTAGGAAGGGGTAAAATTCAATTTGAACTCCAAAACCCAAAATACGCAATAACGTTACTAGACTTGGAAATAGTGTGATATATAATAAATATATATATATATAGCTTCTCTGGGCCTCTATTTCCTATTAATACCATTCCCGACTATATATTAATTTAATCCTATGCCAAAATTCACGGGTATTTCACTACTATGGTGGAAACAAGAAAAATAAACTGGGGACCAAAACCATTTCGGCACTTGATTCATGGCTTGAGCACCCTGGGTTTGAAACGTTTATTAGGCAAGAATGGGAAAAGTTGACAGCAAGATCAATGCTTGGCAAGCTAAAAAATTTGAAGGGTGCTCTGAGAAGATAGAACAAGGAAACATTTGGTGATATGAAACTTAAACTCAATGAACTTAGAAATGAGGTGAAGCAAATGGAAGGCAAAATAGAGGATCAGGGCACAAGCTCCCAACTTGAAACCGAGAGACGAGGTGCATTGGCAAAGCTGGATAAGGCCGAAAAATTACATGTGTTATACTAGCGACAGCTCTCCACTGAAATAGATATTAAGGCGGTGGATAACAATTCTCGGTATTTCCACCGTAGGGCATGCCTGAATCGAAAGAGGAAACATATACTATGCTTGGAAATAGATGGAGGTATTATTGATGACCCTGCTCTTATCAAAACTCATATTGTTGAATTTTATGCTAACCTGTTCCAGAAGGAGAGTTTGTCGGGTGTGGGGCCACCGGAATTTACCCACAATAGAATTTCAGCAAGTGATGTAGTAATTCTTGAGCATACGCCGACGCTTGTAGAAATCAAACGCACCGTCATGGATTGTGATAGCTCGAAAGCGCCTGGCTTTAACGGTTATAACATGAGATTTATTAAAGGCATGTGGCATATAATTGGGCCAGAGTTTTGTCGTGATATCCGTCAATTCTTAGTAATGGGTAAGCTGGAGAAAGGAGTTAACACCACCTGGATTGCACTGGTTCCGAAAGTATTAGAAGCGTCACGATTGGAAGACTATCGTCCAATAAGCATGGTGGGGTGCCAATATAAGGTGATCTCGAAGATTCTAGCCAAGAGGCTTAGTGAAGTTCTGCCAAAGAATATTGGAGAAACACAGTCAACTTTTGTTAAGGGTCGAAGCATTCTTGAAGGACCCTTTGTTGCGAATGAAGTTATAACTTGGCTTAAGAAGACAAAGAGTAAAGGTGTGCTATTGAAGGAGGATTTGAAAAAGGCTTACGATTGTGTGTCCTGGGACTTCCTGGATATGATGATGCTGAGTAAGGGCTTTGGAGTGAAATGGAGAGGATGGATTCGTGAATGTGTCTCAACATCCAGGATCTCAATTTTGGTTAATGGCTCGCCTACTAAGCCGTTCACTCCAAGTCGAGGCCTTCGTCAGGGAGATCCATTATCCCCGTCCCTCTTTGTGATAGTAGCTGAAGCCCTCAACTGGTTGATACAAGGAGTCATCTCATCCTATAACTTCTCGGGTCGGGTAGTGGGGGAGAGAGGCAAGTCAGAATCACCCACTTGCAGTTTGTTGACGATATCTTGCTCTTCAACCTGATTGATAAAGAGCAGTTGTTAATCCTTCGTAGTGTACTCATGCTGGTTGCCGAGATGAGTGGCTTGAACCTTAATGTAGAGAAATCGGTGGCCTACTGCATTAATGCGTCCCCGGATGAAGTCAAAGTAGTAATGGATATGTTTAAATGTAGGATGGGTAGTCTGCCTACCACTTATCTTGGTTGCCCACTTGGAGCAAACCCGAGGAAACTATCTACCTGGAATCCGGTTATAAGGAAAGTGGAATCGAGGCTAGCAACATCGAAGGCATCCAATCTTTCAAAGGCTGGTCATGCAATCCTCATTCGATTAGTGTTAGAAGTGGTGCCTCTCTATTATATGAGTTTGTTTGCCATGCCAGCTGTAGTAAAAAAACTAGTGGCACTGCAGCGCCAATTTTTCTAGGGGAAGTCTACACAAAAGTTCTATACCCTGTGGCATGGTCAACATTGATTAAGAGCAAGGAGGCCGAAGGACTTGGTTCACAGACTTGCAGCTAAAAATATTGCCTTCCTTCCAAAATGGAGATGGAAGTACTCACAAAATCGCAAGTCCCTTTGGCATCGTACGATACAATCTATATATAAGGAACGGGAGGGTATACATGTGGGCGAGGTGGCTGTGGCACGCAACCGACTGAATGGGTTATGGTCGGCTATTGTTAAGCGAACAGAAAAGGACATTCGAATGAAGTACATACTGTGCATCATGTGCGGATTCAAATAAACAATGGTCGGGAAACGAATTTTGGTGGGATAAATGGTCTGGTGTGGGTTATCTGAAGGACCAATATGCGAGACTGAATAGCCTGAGTATGCAGCAGGAATCCTCTATTTCGACCATAGGTGAGTGAAGGAACGATGTTTGGCACTGGGATTTATGTGGCGAAGAGAACTGTTTGAATATGAGAAAGATGCACTGCTAGAGCTTATGCAATGCATCAATGTCCCACCAAATCAGTCAAACCTCCCAGATGAATGTCTGTGGTTCGAGGGCAGTAACCAAGTGACTGTCAAAAAATTTTTACGTGGTTGTTCCCACGGTGGATGATGCACCAGCAGACAGCGATGCCGGTGTACAGTACAGGAACTTATGGCGTGGACTGTGTGAACCTCGGGTCGAGTTCGTGCTCTAGATGGTGATTACTCAAAAACTATTGACAAGGGAAATTCTGTTTGAACGTAGTATAATCCCCCTGGGACGTAGTCTCTGTCCATGGTGTAACAGATGCATGGAGTGCCTAGAATATGTAATATTCTTCTACTCAGTCATCGTGGGCGTATGGGAGGCGCTGTTTCGGTGGTGGAATGTAGTATCACCACTTCAACCGACAGCAACAGGAACATATAATGCATGGTTCGCGGTTTGCCTTGGTAGCAAAGCTAAACGTATGTGGCAGTCCACGCTGTGCTATGGAGCGTACTATGTGTAGCTATTAAGAAACGAGGTAATCTTTCAGCAAGAGCGGCCTTCTATTGAGAGAACATTGACAAGAATCAAACTTGGGGTGTGGTGGTGGACCAAGACCTGGTGGAGGGATCTCCCCCTATCATGTGAGCAGTTTACTTATGTGGATTCCTTAAAGGACTATGTATGAACCTCATCCCTTTTCCTAGTGGTCTTCTTTTGTGGTTTTGGTTTGTGCTGACGGGGAAAACTTTGTATCTACGCTTTGAGAAGGGAAGAAATGGTGCCAAGTCAAAAAAAGACACGGAGAGCATCCGGCCGGCCTAGCTGGATGAGAATAAAGTTGCATAGAGCATCCGGCCGCTTCAGCCGGATGGAAGTAGAAGCACATAGGGCATCCGGCCGTCTCCAGCCGGATGAAAATAGGACTTAGACAAGGCAAAATACCGTACGACCGACCGCCTGTGGTCAGCGAAAGATACTAAGAGAGGGTAAAACTGTACTTATACATGTAAAATACAGGCTGGCACCATGGAACCAAGGCCCAAAATACTATAAATAGGGATGTACCCCCATGAAATAAAACACGCTCCATTTGGCAATCAAACTTACACTCGACTCCAACTAAGGCTCTCTCTCTCTCCCCCTCTACTCTTGTGAAATTCTGTGATCGAACCAGGTAACATAGAATAGAGGATCAGATCAGATTGTATTAGGATAGCATATACTGTTTCATTTGGCGCCGTCTGTGGGAAACGAACAACAAGAAGCAACCACGAGACCACACAGAAACAGGGAAGTGATCCGTAACAATTCGTAATGGAAATCCTGAAATGACTAATGACATCTTTTGCAGGATCCGAATACGAGAAATGGCTCCGAGATCCAAGAAGACACCGAAAAGCACCACGAAGAGTATTGATCTCGTTGAGGAAGAAGTGAGTTCGGAGATACCAGAAGCCATCTCCAAGAAAGATCTTGAGGACATGCTGAAAGGATTAGTCAGATCAATTGACGAGCAGATTGTAAAGGGAAACGAAACTCTACAGCAGGAATTAATGCAAAGAGACGAGGAGTATCAAAAGAAGTGGGATGAAATGACTAAGGCCATAGAACAGTTGAGAAATAAGGATTCCAAAGGCAGTAACGGCGGCGAAGAAAGTAAAGATCGGAAGCGCAATTCAGTCATCAGCGAAGAGGAAATGGAGGAGGACGACCAAATAGACATGAGCTTATACCCCTTCTCAGAAAAGATAAGGAAAGCAAGACTCCCGCCGCATTTCGTTGCTCCGGCGATTGAAAAATACGATGGGACAAGAGATCCCGCCCAACATATTAAGAAATTCATGTTTTCCATGAATACTCAAGGGATTAGTTCCCTTGTTCTCTGCAACCTATTCCCGGGAACGCTTTCAAAGAGAGCATTGGGGTGGATCTCCACGAGGCCGCCGCAGTCCATCACCAGCTTCAAACAGCTGACCGAGGAATTTCAACAATATTTCGCCGCAAGCAAGAGGGTGAAGAAGGAGACAATAGAGCTGATGGACGTCAAGCAACGAAAGGGAGAGACTGTGAAGGAGTATAGTGAGCGTTTCCATAAGAAGGTTGCAGAAATCGATGACATCGACGAAAAAATCTTGATTAAGGCCTTTGGAAATGGCTTGGCCCAACCTCGACTTGCTGGAAAGATTGCGACAAAAGCGCCAAAAACTCATGGGGAATTAGCTGAAATGATCCATGATTTTTTGAAGTCTGAGATAGCAGAGAACAAGGCTAAGGAGCTAGCAGATAGCTTCAAAAATACAACAGCATCGGAAAAAAAGGAAGGACAAGGTGGAAGTGCCGGAAGAGGAGGATCAAGATACAAGCCATATTATTACAAATCAACTGCCGGATCCTCCTCTCAGGGGCCACAGCATCAAGGAGCAAGGACTGTTGTCTACATCGACCCAGGAAAGTACGCTACTGCAGTAAGGGATGGATACCTCCCTCAGCCAAGAAAGCCACCACAGGGAGAAATTCCAGTTGCATTCTGTGAATACCATGGGAACCGCAGCCATCGAACCGTAAACTGTGCCACTCTGGCCAAAGAGCTCCAAGTCATTGAAGAGAATAAGAAGAAGGGAAAGCAACAAGCCGGAGTGCAAAGACAGTATGGCGGTCAGCAGGGCAGCGCCCAGAATGTGTCACAGGGACGGCAGGAGGAAGAAGTCCATCCCAGGCTAAACCCTGGCAAATCGGTGGGTATGATAACAGGTCTGTAAGGAAAGTAAGGTTTCTTCTCTTTCCATTCGGACAAAAGGGCCTCTTAGGAAGTAAGGCTGGTTATAAGTTGTTTTTCTAAAAAATCAAGCATATAGGATTGAAATGTTTAAAAATCGTGCCTTGAAATAAGAAGAGTAGAACTTTCATTTTTTCGCATTTTTGTTTACAGCAAAACCCTTTTTCAAAAGAAAAAAGAAGAAGAAAGAAAGAAAGAAGGGTAACAAAACTTTCTCTAAGAAAACTCACAGGGCTATTTTCGGAGGTAGGACCACTAACCCCTAATGAAAGGAAAAGGCACATTCACCAAGTACATCAGGAACTCCCGGAAAGGAAGATTGCCAAGAAGGAGGGCTTTCCTCCGATTTTCTTCTCCGACAAAGATGAAGATGGAGTGCTGTATCCACACAACGATCCACTTGTCATTCGTGCGCAAGTAAATGATCGAATGATGGAAGGGATCCTGATTGATAGTGGAGCCGGAGCAAACGTTATCTCAGCTGAAGCGGTTAAAAAATTAGAAGTACCTGAGAGCCGGATTAAGCCATATTCGGTGGTTCTAGGAGGATTTGTAGGGGGAGTTTCTACCACATCTACCGGCAGTATAGATTTCACCATGACCCTCGGTCAAAACGATGAAAGGCGAACGGAGAAGCTCACAGCTTTTATTGTACCAGGTCTGTCCGGATATAACATGTATCTCGGAAGGCCAGGAATCAATGCTTTTAAAGCCATACACAGTACTCATCACTTGAAATTAAAGTATTTAACCACAAGCGGAAAGGTGGTTACAATAAGGGGAAGTCAAAAGATGGCCCGGTTGTGTGAAGTTCGCATCATGGACAGTCTTCCTAGCGAGGAGGTAGTCAAAACTGTGGGGTCACAAAAAGAGTTTAAGGGAAAATTACCTTCTTCCCCAGAGCCAAAGCAAGAAAAAGAGGAACATCAAACAACTCAAGACTCCCCCAGAGAGGTACATTTAAAATCTGACCCTTCTAAATTTTTTAAAATAGGAACTGCGTTTGATAGCGGAGAACAGACTCACTTAATGAGGTTCCTGGAAAAAAGAAGGGCAACATTCGCCTGGAGCACGGACGAGATGCCTGGTATAGACCCAAGCGTTATCCGGCATGAGCTCAGGGTAGACCCTAAGCATCCGGCGGTCAGGCAAAGAAAAAGGGTAATAGGGGAAGAACGAGATTTGGCCGCACGAACCGAGGTCCAAAAGCTCCTCAAAGCCGGATTCATCAGGGAGGTTGCATACCCACGATGGCTGGCTAATGTCGTCATGGTGAAAATAGCAAACGGAAAATGGAGAATGTGTGTGGATTTCACAGATTTAAATAAGGCAGGTCCTAAAGATTTCTACCCCCTACCATCAATAGATAGATTGGTGGTTTCAACTGCTCAGAGTTCTGTGTTAAGTTTTCTAGATGCTTTCTCCGGCTATAACCAAATTAAAATGAAAGAAGATGATTCAGAAAAGACGTCCTTTATTACATCAGCCGGAACATTCTGTTACAAAGTAATGCCTTTCGGCCTGAAGAATGAAGGGGCCACCTTTCAGCGAATGATTGACAAGGTATTTTGTCAGCAAATTACCCGGAATGTGGAAGCTTACGTTGACGATATAGTTGTAAAAAGTCCATCAAAAGAGCAACACATGAAGGATTTAGAAGAAACATTCGACACCTTGGACAAATACCAAATCAAACTGAACCCGGAGAAATGTGTGTTTGGTGTAACCAAAGGAAGGTTTCTTGGTTTCATTGTTGGACAACGAGCTATTGAAGTCGATCCAGAAAAAAGTCAGGCAATCCTCAACCTTTCTCCTCCAAGAAATATCAAAGATGTCCAAGCCTTGAACGGAAGGCTCACAGCTTTAAGTCGGTTTTGTTCTAAACTTCAGGAAAAATCAATCCCATTCTTCAATATTCTAAGGAAGAACAGCAAATTCCAGTGGGGACAAAACTGTATAGAAGCATTTGAAAAGATCAAGGAAATGCTTCGGGATCTGCCTAAATTGGGTGTACCTGCCCCAGGACAGGATCTCTATCTTTATTTGTCCGCAACAGATTGGGCAGTCGCAGCTGTCTTGATCATAGAAGAGAAAAGGGGGATACCAGTCTATTATACGGGCAAAATCTTGAGCCTAACAGAAGGACGGTATACTAATATAGAGAAAATCTTGTTTGCACTGGTGGTGGCGTCAAGAAAATTACGACCCTATTTTCAGTCGCATCGAATATTTGTCAGGACCAATTGGCCGCTCAAACAAATTGCGAACAATCCGAATGCCTCCGGCCGGATGCTAAGCTGGACGGTGGAGCTGACACAATATGAGATTCACTTCTTGCCCAGAACAGCGATTAAGGCCCAAGCCTTGGCAGACTTCATAACAGTAACAAACTTTGCAAAAGAAGAAGAGCGGACTCAGAGCCCGTATGTCATCTTGGTCGACGGAGCTCGATGCAAAAGTGGGGCAGGAGCTGGAATAGTAGTACAAGCGCCGAATGGGCAAAGCTTGAATTATGCCTTCCGGCTGGACTTTGATGTTACCAATAATGAAGCCGAATACGAAGCCCTCATCCAGGGTTTAGAAGTAGCTACAGCCCTCGGGGCGACAGGTTCCATAGAAAGATACCTTCTCTATTCTTTCATTCTTATAAAATCCTGTCTGAAATAAAACTTATGAAAGTATAAACTATTTTTAAACAGCGTTAGAAATATATTCGGACTCTATGTTGGTGGCAAGGCAAAACGACAACATCTATGAAGTCAAAGAGGAAAAACTATGGAGATACTTGCTCAAGGTCCAAGAGTTAAAAGCAAATTTCCAAAGATGCGAACTAAAACACCTTCCTCGCAAGGAGAATGTCGAAGCTGACGCCTTAGCAAAATTGGCAAGTATGGCCGAAAGGGTACCCAGTGAGATATGGCTAGAAATCAGAACTTCACCAAGCATAGATGGAACTCAGGTGTTGGCAGTAGAGTCAAGTGATAAAGAGGAATCCTGGATGACTCCAATCATAGATTACATACGGCGAGGAAAATTGCCGGAAGAAGAAAAGGAAGCCAGGATAATAAAAAGGTGGGCCGCATCATTTTTCATTGAGGATAACCAGTTGTATAAGCGATCTTTCACAAGACCAGCACTGAAGTGTGTTACCATAACTGAAGGAGCAGAATTAATAAGAGAAATACATGATGGGCCATGTGGAAATCACCAGGGAGAAAGAACCACAACTCACAAAATCTTGAGACTCGGATACTTTTGGCCAAAAATGATGGAACATTGCAAAGGGTATATTCAAAAGTGTCGCAAGTGTCAGGAGCATGGAAACAAGATACACACTCCTCCGGCGGAGCAAAAATCTATTCTCTGCCCGATTCCCTTTGCTATGTGGGGGTTGGACATTGTGGGGCCATTCCCAGAAGCTTCACCAGGGAGGTTCAAATTCATGTACGTTGTCATCGACTACTTCACAAAGTGGGTCGAGGCAATGCCCACCATCTCCATCACAGCTAGGAAGTCACAAGAATTCATCTGGAAATATGTGGTATGCAGGTTTGGAATACCAAAGGCAATAATAACTGATAATGGAGCACAGTTCAATTGCGAAAGTTTCCGAGAATTCTGTGAGGAATGGAAGATCGACTTAAGATTTGCATCAGTAGCACACCCACAAGCAAATGGGCAGGTCGAGAATGTGAATGGGCAGATAGTAAGGGCAATAAAAAAGAAATTTGATGAGAAAAAAAGGAAAATGGGCTGAATTGTTAACCCAGGTCCTCTGGTCGTACAGAACGACGGAAAGAGGGCCGACGGGAGAGACGCCCTACAGGGTGACATATGGTTTGGAAGCCGTCATTCCGGCGGAAATTTTGGTGTCATCCATAAGATGGGAGTCATATGACGAAGAGGTCAACAATCAAGGGGTACAAAACCACCTAGACCTCCTCGAAGAAACTAGGATGGCCGCCGCAGTTAGGATGGCGAAAGATAAATCCAAGGTAGAACGATATTTCAACCAAAGGATAAAAGAACGAAGTTTCGCCCCAGGAGAGTTAGTCCTCCGAGAAGTTAAGCAGCCTAAAAAGCTGGAACCTCAATGGGAAGGACCATACATCATTCACCAGAAGACGGGACGAGCTTCATACCGCCTGAAAAATGGTGAAGGGTACGAATTGCCGCATTCTTGGCATGGAGAATGTCTAAAAAAATTCTATGTGTAAAATTTATGATTCTTCAATAAAGAGGTATTATTTTTTAGAAAAAAAGAGACAAAAGAAAGTACCGGCCAACGAGCCGCAGGCTATCATGCCTTGAAAGAAAAAGAAAGCACCGGCCAACGAGCCGCAGGCTATCATGCCTTGAAAGAAAAAGAAAGCATCGGCCAACGAGCCACAGGCTATCATGCCTTGAAAGAAAAAGAAAGCACCGGCCAACGAGCCGCAGGCTATTATGCCTTGAAAGAAAAAGAAAGCACCGGCCAACGAGCCGCAGGCTATCATGCCTTGAAAGAAAAAGAAAGCACCGGCCAACGAGCCGCAGGCTATCATGCCTTGAAAGAAAAAGAAAGCACCGGCCAACGCGTCGCAGGCTATCATGCCTTGAAAGAAAAAGAAAGCACCGGCCAACGAGCCGCAGGCTATCATACCTTGAAAATAGGCACAGGTCAACAGGCCGCAGGCTTCCATATCTTAAACAATCCGGCTAAAAACCATAGATGGCCATACTCTGAAAGAAAAAGATCCGACCGGAACAAAAGTCCAAAGCCACAAGCCCCTTGTGTTATAAAAATGAATTCTAAACTGACATAACTTGCATAAGATAACCATACATGCACCATAAAAAAGGGGAGAATATCACGGCAATAGAAAAACTTGGCTCAAAGAAGGTACTCCGGCAGACAAATAAGTAAGGATGGTGAAAAGTATAGCTTATATTTCTCCCAAAGTGTGGGGTAAAAACAGTTACAAAATGTGATCATTACAAAAGATTCGGCAAGCACAAAAATACATGCCGAAACAAAAACCCCTCTAAGAATAAAAAAAACTTCTATTCTACTTTTTCTACAGCTTCTTTTTCAGCAACTAATAATCTATCGCCGCTACCAGCCACACTCTCAGAAGACTTGGACCTCTTAGAAAGACGCTGCATCCCTCCGGCGGACGGCAGGATGTTGCTTCCAGCTGGAAGGAATGAAGCTTCGCCGGCGCCAAAGCATGTCTCTCCAGGACTGCGGCAGAACCTCTCGAGCTCCAAGAAGAAATTGGACTTTTGAGCAACAACCTTGAATTCCAGCTTGTTGTACAGATCATCATCCAGTAACTCTCCTTTCTCGAGAGAGTGATCCGAGACAATCTGCTGGCAAATATCGACTATCCGGCGGCACTAAGAAGCAAAGGACTCCTTTAGATGGGCATTAATGGTGCCTTGCTTCTGTATCTCCTCCTGAGACTGCCGGGAAAATGACTTGAGCCTGGCCACTTGAGATTCAAGGGTCAGGACTTGGGCTCGATACTTATCACGTTCAGAATTGGCAAATGACAGCTCCTCCTTAGCACGGACTACTCGACCATTCAACTGATTGACGTGCTTCAGTAAGTTGGCAGAGCTCAAGCCTAGCCGAAACACAAAAAAAAGAGTAAGAAGGAGAAGGGACAAAAGAAGAAACAAAAGTCGAAGATCTGAAAGTTTACCATGACCCGATGGCTCGGTATTCTCGGCTTGAGAACGAGACTTGGCTTCCTCCAGCTCTTTTACTCTCTCTTCCAGCCTGGTCCTCTCTTCTATCAAGGCAACTTTATCCGCAGCAAGGGTTTTCTTCTCCTCTTCCAAAAGAGAGCAATCTCGGAGCAGAGACTGCTTCTCTTGATCAAAGGAGGACCTTGACTACTCTTCCAGTGCGGCCTTTTCCTCCGACAGGCGATCAAGCTCCTGCATAAGCTTTTCTTTTTCCTTCACAAGGGCCTCATTCTCCCGCTGAAGAGTTTGCTTCTCCAGTTCAAGCGTTTCGGCCTCCTGCTTGTAAGAATTCCTCTCCTGATAAAAAAAGGTCTTGTCAGCCTGAAGAGAGTTCACCTCGTTCCGGTGAATAGAGCGCACCTAATCCAGCAAAATGTCTAGGTCAGAAAAGGCCCGAGTCAGCTTATCTTTCTCAAAAAAGAAGAGATGGTTTCATACCTCTATCAAAGTGTTATCAGTTTCCACGATCCGGCCTTTTAGAGAAAAGTTTTCTTCTCGGAGTTTCTTCAGCTGCAACTCATACTCATCACGCTGACGCTCGCATTCTCGCCGGGACAACTGCAGGTCTTTGTTTATTGTCTCAGTTCTCTCCTTTGTCTTACGGTCAATCTCATACTCAACCTGATCAATGTAAGCATCATGAGAGGAGCGGGACAGCTTCAGTTCCTCTTCAACATTATTGGCTCGGCTTTCCTCATAGCGAAGCCTGGATTGAAGATTGTCGAAGTGAACCTCAGCACTTTGAGCCATGGACATCACCTAAAAACAACACAATTCACAGAATTAAGGAAAAACCAAACCAAAACAGGAGAGAAACACAAAAGAGATAACATGCCAACCTGAAAGATGCCCCCCCCCCCCACATCATTTCAAACACATCATTTATTGGGAGGGAATGCCGCATGATGGCATCTGCCCCCCCCATCTCCGATTCGCAGCCTTTTTTTGGTAGCAGTAAAGGTTGTCGGAGGAGCAAAGATCTCGTCTGGATGACCAGATCTCTTTATTGCCTCCTTCTAGACGGAGGAATACTTGGCAGAGTCGCAGGATATTAAAGGGAGAGGGTGCCCGCAATGGTAGAACCACCCTTCCTTTTGGGAGGGTCCAGTATAGGACTCCTGAGCAGGAGGAGGAGGGGAGGAAGAAGAAGAAGCTATGTAGTCCTCTCTCTGCTTACTCCGGAGCTCAGGATTCTCAAGCACCTGATGATACTCCATTGCTCTATCCCTTGCCGCATCCGTGGCCGCAACAACATCAATGGAGAATGATCCTGAGACCTCGGGATCACCAGAGGTTTGTCCTTCTCCTGATGTCCCTGGCTGCGAGGCCTTCGGCTTTGATGTAGTTTTCTTCTTTAGTCTTTGTTTGACAGGAACAGAGACTACCGCAGTAACAAAAACAAATGTGATTACATTATCGAAAGACACAGGTATGTACAAAACCGGAAGCGGAAGGGCATTGCAAGAATCAAACCTGGTTCGGCCGAAGGACTAGCACGGAGGTCTGTGGCCTCCAGGGTGTTTTCTTGAGCAGGATCTGAAGAAAAGTAACCCGTCAAATCAGGAAATTGCTCGCAAATAGGAGTCGGATGACCGGACTCCCGCCCCAGGCGAGAACCAAGGTCCAGACCCGAACCAGGGGTGAGGGGAAGGAAGACGCGATGCCCGGACTCGGGGATCACGTGCCAAGTACCTGACAATCCGGCCGTAGCATGATCCGGGGATTCCACCCTTTTCTTTTTCTTTGAATGACCAGCTTGGTCATCCTTGGCTTCTTGCCTGGGACGCTTTGTAGGAGGAGGGCTATCCCCTAGAAGCTGCTCAGCCGCATCAGTAGCCGCCTCCAGAGTGTCGTAGTAGTTGATTTTCTCGTCCCCAACCTTGAAGGTGACGAAGTTCCAGCTGTGGAATGGGCCAATCTTCTCCCCCTTCTGGAAGAAGTCTACATACGACACACCGAAGCAATGAGCAAATCAACGAAGACGACAAAACGTGTACGGAAATGAAAAAACACTTACTTTGATAAGTCTTCAAGGAGGATAGGCGTGCTTTTGTGAAAAACGCCTTGACGGTCGGTGGCTTCTTATTTACTGCCCTCAGAATCTTCGAAATGGGCAGCTCGGCCGGAGGGGTTTCAGGAGAGATCAACTGGCCTTTGCCAACTTCAGCCTAGTAAGGGACGCCCAAGATCCGGCCGGATGGAGGGACAATGACAAACCATCGTGGACTCCACCCATGAGCCTTCTTATAGTCAAAAAGGGAATAACCGACCTTTACGATAAGGGTTAGACTATTGGGATCGACTCTAACCGTGAAGAATTGAACAAAATCAGTACCTTTCGGCCGAATCTTGCTTTCTTCACAAAGAGAGACAAAAGCGTGAAGATGGGAAATGGCTTTTGGGTGGAGATGGGCGAGAGAACAGCAGCGGCGAAGGAGGGACCCCAGGACAAAGGGATGTGGGGGAATGGTCAGGCCGGAGCGGAAGAAATCGGCGTAGACCACGTACCCACGGCCGAAATCATCATTGGGGTGAGAGTCGGGGGACGGTAGGTAAATATGGGTGCCCCGTGGGGCATCGACCCCCCTGAGGCAATCACAGAGGGAAGAATAATCAAGGGAGGAAGGAGAAGGCTCGCGCCCGGACAAGAAGGCCTTTACAGGTTTCAGATACGAAGGGCGGAAGCCATTAGAGGAGCGGCAGCCCTGAATCGCCTCAATAGCCGGCGGAAAATTTGCAGCGAGCTTACTGTGTTTTGCGGCGGAAGTGGACATTGTTGAAACTTAGTGAGGAAGCGAAGGACAACGACAGCAAAGGGAACGCGATAGCAGAGTAGCGAGAGGGAGAAGGGCAGTCGAAACAAGAGAGAAAAGGAAGAAAGAGAAAGAAGCTCAAAAACTCGGACTTTAAGGAAAGTTTTCTCCCGCCCAAATAAATAATATATATATGCGTGTGCAAACAAAAAACACTTTTTTATAGGGAGAAAGAAAGAGCTACACGCTTCCTAAAGACGGTTCCGACGTTTGGACGAAAGAGAGACCCTGCAAATTCCACACTAAAGACAGGCGGAAAATTCAAAAAAGCGGTAAAAAGCAGGTTCGGGTCACAAGCTTCGCGCGTGGCCAGTAAAAAGTTCTTTCTCTCCGGATATGAAGAAAAAGAACTTGTGGGACTGAGATAGGAAAAAGACGAGGCATAGACAGACCAAAGAACCTCAGGGATGGTTGCAGTCACAAAAATTTTCACCAAAGCACAGACATAGGACACAGAAGTTCTATCTTCTTCTCCAAGAATTCAGAAAGATAGAACTTGTGGGACTGATGAGAAGGGAAGAAATGGTGCCAAGTCAAAACAAGACACGGAGAGCATCCGGCCGGCCTAGCCGGATGAGAATAAAGTTGCATAGAGCATCCGGCCGCTTCAGCCGGATGGAAGTAGAAGCACATAGGACATCCGGCCGTCTCCAGACGGATGAAAATAGGACTTAGACAAGGCAAAATACCGTACGACCGACCGCCTGTGGTCAGCCAAAGATACTAAGAGAGGGTAAAACTGTACTTATACATGTAAAATACAGGCTGGCACCATGGAACCAAGGCCCAAAATACTATAAATAGGGATGTACCCCCATGAAATAAAACACGCTACATTTGGCAATCAAACTTACACTCGACTCCAACTAAGGCTCTCTCTCTCTCCCCCCTCTACTCTTGCGAAATTCTGTGATCGAACCAGGTAACATAGAATAGAGGATCAGATCGGATTGTATTAGGATAGCATATACTGTTTCACGCTTATTTTGTTTTTGGTTTAAGACTCATAGGGCTGTACTGGATGGGGGGTACTCTTTTTCCTTGCTGGATTTTTTCCCATTCGGTTTTACTTAGCAAGGTTTTAATGAGGCCCAACGCACACCCATCCACCTGGTTTCACCAGGAACTTTTTTTTGAATAAATGGCGAAAGCCCGAATTATCAAAAAAAAAGAAGGAAAAGGTACCGGTAACTCTTTATTAATCATAAATTTTTACATAACCTACAATTCGGTTATCTTACAAACAAGCAAGAAACAAAACTACAAACGCGTACAACAAAATCCTACGACACAAGCCAACATCGGTTTTCACTACTACACAAGTAAACCATCCAGGGAGGACACCCTTGCTCTATTAGCCTCCGCGCGCGAGCAAGGATTTTAACTGGCGACAGAGCTAATTTGTGGTGCCTGCAAACACTTAACTCCACCACTAGGAAACACCACCAAGAGACACCCAACATGATCCCTTGTGCAACACTCGCTTTGAGAATGTACTTGCACCACTCCCACAATTCAGGAGCACAGAGAAGCTGTCGTTCTGTCAACCTAAAGAGACCACCACTAACCTGAGAAAAGAATTCAATCTTTTAGGATCAAATCCACTTTTAGACCAGCGGTTACCCTCCCTTGTCGTCATTTTCATAATCAAATCTCCTTCCAATTTCGTCTACACCATCAACACCTCGGCAATCGGCAACTTCATCATCACCACTAGGATCATCGGCCACGTAGCCAACAGATTCAGAAAGACCAAGCCAACTCGTGCTCTACCGCCGTGCATTGGTCCTTTCACCTGAACGGCAATCTCAACAATTATGGGCAACAAAGCCATTTTTTTCGAAGTACAAAAGGAAGGAACAAAGAACAAATAGCTAACAAAGACAAGAAAGAGAGGTGCAATGATCTCCTCCGTATCCAATGGTATTTATAGCTGAGAAAACTCAACAAACGCTTGCACCGTTCTCGCAACCTTCCCATCAAGCCCTTCAATGCTCCAATAAAAATGGGCGACACAGCCCACTCCACACATTCGCCACTACGAAAAAGCAACGACTTGATAGCATCGATAACGCACTCTCAATTACTGACCCAAGCATCGCCTCACACCAGCCCCGTCACTTCGCACCAGTCCCTTCGCATGACCCCCGAAAGTAAAACTTAGGGGACTGGTGGATACGGGGAACCACCCGGGTAAAACCTCTCAACCATCCTTTTCCTTTGTTTCAATTTTTGTTTTAAAAGCAAAATCCGAACAACTTCTTAAGTCCCGCTTCCCTTGTAAACTTCGAAAGTGGGACTTGGGGCTAGTGTTGGTCCAGTATAACTCATACCGTAACCATATTATTAAGAGTCCTAATCACATCTCCCTCCTATGATAGCATGTACCTGGGTGACAAATCATCGATTGGCAAAATGAAGACCTTTGTTGGGGAATGCCCTGGCTAGCAAACATCGAGTCTACAATCCAGCTTTAATTACCATGCCTTAAAGAACCGAGTAAAGACAGCCGGGTGCCACCAACTGAAAGGAACACTCATGACTCAGTACACGCTTATTTGACACTCTATCCTATCAGTCCTATCGGATAACCTGTCATTTCCATCTTGAATACCCATGGTTACCAACTCGCATGCCTTTTTGACATACCATTAATACTTCAAGAGATCAAGTGTCCTTTTCACAATTAAGGATGGGCAGCCAAGTAGAGCGAGGAAGTTTCATTCGTGACAAGGACCCATCATGAGTGATGCCAGCCCCATCTCGTGGCAACCCCTACGTTAGCAATCCAACTAACAGGCAAGTGGCACATCAGGAAAGCGCACCAACTTTCTAATCCTAGTTCTTATCATAGCAATCAATGTCACATTTATTATAGAAAATATAAGGAAACAAAAAGAGAACTCATGAGACATTCATCTCTTCTCCGTCTTCCACTTATACGATTCTACTCAGGGGCGGCTCAGCAATTTGAGGGGCCCTGTGCTGAATATTTAAACAGGGTCCTATGTATAAAGTATAAAAAATTTAATTTAGTTGTGTCACAATATAAATATATATTAAATTATAGAATGTGATAAAATGTTTAAAAAACGACAATATAAACAAACTAGAAAAAGTATACTATTACTGAATAATCACTTTAAAATAGTCATTCTTATAGTAATGTCATAGTATATTTACCGTAATGCACTTTTTAATCTTTTCTCTTTATAAAATCGGTAGTCTATCTTGAAAAAGTTGAAAGAATGTAGACTAGCATATTGTTAAAAAGGATGGGACTTGGAGTAATATTGCAAAAGAATTGTGAGAGTTTTATAATCGGTTGAATAGAGATGGGAGATGAAAAGTATAGATAATACTAAAATAGAAACAATTTCACCAAGCTTTATTTATTTATTTGTCTTTTCAAAAACTTAATATTTTTAAACTCAATCAATAGTTAATTAATTAATTATACATAGTTTTTCCTTTTAAATTAATTTTAATTTTTCTTATAAAAAATAGGAACCAAAAAATTTGGGGCCCCCAAAATTTGGAGGCCCTGTTCAATGGAACACCCAGGCCTTGCTCTAAGCCGCCCCTGACTAAACCGCTGCCCACAACCCGTTTTCAAATGTTACGCTCTCACGCGGGAGGATAAAGGAGATAATAAGGCCCACAGTCTAAAGCCCAATACAGTACTAGAATAATTTAGCCCGATAAATATATGGTCCAATATATATACCCAGTATTATTACAGCCTGTATTCAGAATATATAGATAGAGAGCACTCTGTACGATTAGAGCAATTACAATTGTTTCTCGTGGTCAAAACTGTAGCCGCTGAGCTATACAATCAATGAATATACACAATTACGCCAGTTTATAATATATATATATATACATGGGACATGTACGGTGAAAAGGCCCAAATAGAAATCTTTTTTTTAATAATGCATATTATAGACGATAAGAGAACTATACAAAATTTGACATGGGGAGACGCTATATAGATGTCAGTGTGAGACCTATACATGCACCACGAAGACAAAAATGATAGGCCAAAGGGGTGGGGGGGGGGGGGCTCGAGTTGGTACCGACAAAAAATCTTCACTCAACATATATCATACTCCCTCCGTCCAAAATTGGTCGTCCTATTTACTATTTGGATATGTTATTTGACTTCAATTTTTAACATATAAGAGAAAATAATTTTTAAAATTTAAGTTTTACATATGATTCCTTACGTGTTAAACTATATATTACAAAATTAAATTTTATAAAATTATTTATCTTATATGCTTAATATTGAAGTGAAAAAACGTGCCATAAAGCAAACAGAACGGTCAATTCATGACGGAGGGAGTACTTTCAAATATGCCCTACACTGACATTTATTATATCAGACGATAGATTGTGCGGCCAAGCCGTGTCCATCATTGTGCAACCCTATCCACTTGGCAGTCCAGTTAGCTGTTGACTGGATTGTTTTGCTGACTGGGTTGTTTTTTACTATATTAATTTCAATTGGTTATAACTTTTAAAATATAAGTCCAAAATGAAAACAAATTATATCACTGTTCATCTAAATTCAAGCTCTTCAAAACAATATCAGACATAAATATATTTTGACAACTTTAAAATTTTATATTTTTTATACAATCATACTTGATTCACCATATACAGTTTAAAATACACCATACAACAATAATAATACACTACAAAACAATAATGATTCATCATCTGTTTTGAAATCGGTATGTTAAAAAAATATATAATTCACTATATAAGACTTCAAATACATCATATAGATAATAATAATAATACACCACAAAACAATAATAATAATGCATTACAATAATGATCCATTATTAGTTTCAAAGTTTGTTATCTAATTCACAACAAGTTAATGAATCATAATATCAGTTTTAATGAATCATAATATCAAAATTAATGAATCATATCTTCATTTTAGTGTATCATAGCAAACAAATAAAAATAAAAAAATTTAAACAATAATGTAATACAAAACAATGTTTGGTATGCATGAAAAATACATGATTCACCATAGAAGATTTAAATTGCACCATACAATAATAATAATACACTACAAAACAATAATGATTTTTTATCGGTTCCGAAGTTTGTTACCTAACTCACCACTTATTAGTTAATGAATCATAATATAAATTTTAATGAATCATAATATCAAAGTTAATGAATCATATCATCATTTTAGTGTATCAACGTAAACATATAAAAATAAAAAAATAAAAATAATACAACAAAATAAATTTGGTATGTACGAAAAATACATGATTCACTATATAAGATATAAGGTTTAAAATACACCAAACAATAATAATACACTACAAAATAATAATAATTCTTAATGGGTTCTAAAGTTTGTTATCTAATTCACCACTTATTAGTTAGTAAATCATAATATCAAAATTAATGAATCATATTATCATTTTAGTGTATCATCATAACATGTAAAAATAATTTTTTTTCAAAGTTGTCGAAACATATTCATGACTGGTCTTGTTTTGAAGAGCTCGAATTTAGGTGAACAATGATATAATTTTTTTCATTTTGAACTTATATATTAAAAGTTACAACTATTTAAAGTTAATATAAATTTTTTTCTCACCCATATGCCACATAAACAGTCTGTAAGTATATTGACTGGACTACCACATAAGTGGACTGTACAACACAGTGGACAACCTGGCCGTGTAGTCGATTCTGCGTTATTATATTTATACCAATTATTCCACGTGAATCAAGCAGCATCAATAGTGTTCTTGTTTATCTTTTTTTTAAAAAAATAGTGTTCTTGTTTTGATACAATCTATATCTTGTAAGTGTCAACATATCAAATTAGTTTCAATGTAATTCTACTTCCTGTTGAAGTAATAAGTGGTTTTAGCGTTTAAAATTAGGTTTAAATTATATCATTTATATTTTTAATATTTCCTTTTATACTTATCAGGACATGTTTATTCCTCCACGCTCGTAAAAAAAAAGAATACACTAATTTTTTATCTCCTTTTGAATAAGATGGAGTACTACATAAAGTTTTCGCGGTGTAGTACGTAGGTGGAATGATAGTGTTGTGATTGTTTATAGTTCTTTTATAGACACTTTTTAAACATTAAGTAATTATAGTAGGCAGCGCGTAGATTGTGCGGGCTATCCGCACCTATAATGGAGCAGCCCAAATGAGATGGCAGTCCAGTCAGCACAAAAAAGTAGCGGGCAGGATTGTATGCAACAGACCCACCACGTAAGCATAAAGCAAAGCGTGTACTTCTTTCTCATATTCATCAATATTATAGTATATCTTTCTCATTTTAATTAACAGCATGTTATCCGCACCTATCATAGTAGTTGTTCGGGTTGTCTTTTGTTATATTAATTTTAAATTGTTGTAACTTTTAAAATATATATCTAAAATAAAAAAATTACACCAATGTTCATCTAAATTCAAGCTCTTCAAAATAAGACTAAACATGAATATGTTTTGACAAATTTAAAAATTTATTTTAATTTACATGTATACATTTACACATATCAACAAGACTTATGATTCACCGTATAAAGCTTAAAATACATCACAAAATAATAATAATACACCAAAAAACAATAATGATTCAATATTTGTTTATGAGTTGGTATATCAAGAAAAAATATGATTTATCATATAAAGCTTAAATTGCAACATACAAATAATAATAACACACCATAAAATAATTATAGTACATCATAAAATGATAATAATATAACATAAAACAATAAGGATTCACCACTTGTTAGTTAATAAATCATAATATCAATTTTAATGAATCATGATATTAAAGTTAATGAATCATATCTTCATTTTAGTGTATCATCGCAAACATATAAAAATAAAAAATTTAAACAATAATGCAACACAAAACAATATTTGGCATGTACGAAAAATATATGATTCGCCATAGAAGGTTTATAATACACCATACAACAATAATAATACACTACAAAAAAATAATGATTTTTTATCGGTTCCAAAGTTTGATATCTAATTCACTACTTATTAATTAATGAATCATAATATCAAATTTAATGAATCATATCATTTTAGTTATCAATATACATATAAAAATAAAAAAATTAAACAATAATAATACAAAATAATATTTGCTATGTATGAAAAGTACATGATTCACCATATCTTGTTTAAAATACACCATACAATAATAATACACTACACAAAACAATAATGATTTTTATCGGTTTGGAAATTTTTAATCTAATTCACCACTTATTAGTTAATGAATGATAATATCAACTTTAATGAATCATAATATCAAAATTAATGAATCATATTATCATTTTAGTGTATCATCATACACATGTAAAAAATAAATTTTTTTAAAAGTTGTCAAAACATATCCATGACTGGTCTTGTTTGAAGAGCTTGAATTTAGATGAACAATGGTATAATTTTCTTTCATTTTGGACTTATATATTAAAAGTTATAACCATTTAATGTTAATATAAATTTTTTTCTCACCTCATATGTCACATCAGCTGTCCATTCAACATGTGACTGGACTGTCACGTAAGTATTCCGTGCAATAGTTGGTGCACCCAGACCGTTGGGTCGAATTTGCCTATAGTAGGTAAAGATATTTTAGGTTACAAGAAAAGATTTAAGATTTTTATTTTGGTTGATAGTAAAACTATTATAAATGCTACATAATAGTATTTGATAAGATAACTATTATCGCGTTATGACGCTATGGGCCCTCTAAAACCTATCTCCTTGATTTCGAATTATTGAAGCCAGCTGTTTACTCATTAAACTATTCTCTTGATTCAAATATCTCATATAGATCTCTGCACCAAAAGGTTTGTAATTTTGCTGCAGAAGCCACGCACTGCCTCTGCGTTCAATCTCTCACGTCACGCACTGCCTGGCTAGTCTTCGACGCCTCTCTTCATTGTTCGTATGTGTCTCGGTCTTTGTGGAGATTAATTGTTGGAACTGCTATATTTTGCAAACAAGATGGAAGACGAGGCTGAATTCAGGACAAAAGTTCACGGTTATCTTCATTTTTTTCACTCACGGTAAATTTGCAACCCTAACTGGTGAACAAGTAATCATCATGCTCTGCGTCTCTCTTAATTTTCATTGTGTCTCCGCCTCTGTAGAGATTTATGGCTGAAAGACGAGGCTGAATCCTAGACAAATTACTCAAGATTAGTGGCACTAGCACCGATTCAGTATTGTCTTTCCTAATCTTTCTATGTGGTCCCTTTGATTAATGTACTGTTTGATTTCATCTTTGCAGCCATGGATCTCGGTTACCGGAGGATTGACACAAAAGAGCACACGGTGTGGAAAGGGATGAGTAGAAACGTGAAGTTGAATTGAGAGTACCAACTTCCAGAGCGAGGATATTTGTAGATGATGGGAGTGGAGAGGAGTACGGGCAGTACTACTTATGT
>JAIOTZ010000490.1:0-49473 GCA_023374045.1 Limonium bicolor
AGTTAAGGAACTATAATGTTTATTTCTTTGTTTTAAACGTGCAAACAAGTCTCTGAGTATACACTTTGCGTGAGAGCGTCTTGAGTGGTAAAACCAGAGCGAAAAGCGTGTCATTTTTACACGACTCCGGTAAGATTACATCCAAAGGTAAGGTAAATGGCACAACTCTGACTGAAGGAGATAATTTATAAATTTACAGTTAAACCTATGAAAAGTAACAAAGAACGAATATACAACTATTAGGGATGACGAAGCACCTAGGTACAGCACCACACAGCCAAAAAGCTTGTGAACCCTGACATTACACCCTAGGTACCCCCGCCGAGCTTTTCATATACGTCCTCTTTTGCAACGCTACAAACTCCACAAAACAAGCCAGCCAATGATGAATAACTGACCCGGTGACCAAAGGGAGCAAGGAGCCCGACTTCCGAACAGCAGCTTCACAAGTCCAAAGAAGCAAAACTGCGACCAGCATGATGAAGCGATCCGCAAATGGCCCCAAAGTGACACAGGATCCAAATGAGCTAACATCAAAAACGGCTCTCAAAGTTCAAAACCGGGAAACACAAGAACCCCGAAGGAAAGGAGATTCCAAGAAAGGCAAATCAGAAAAGCCTTGAAGTAATCCAAAATCAGAACAAAGAGAGAGGGTGCAAGGAACAACTCAAAAGTCCCAAGTTCCAAGCTCATAAGAGAAGTCATCACGAAGTAGCCAAATGACGTCAAGACAAAGAAGGCAAATCCGGGAGAAGGTGCAAGTCGCGGCTTTGGTCACCCTTATAGCTCCACATATCCTAAACATTCCTCCATCGTCCCATTGTCTTTTATCGCACCCCATAGCCACATTATAAGCTCAAAGACTTCCGACTTGGTAGTTGTGTGTCCAATCACGTGAAAGTAATAGGTTGAACGCGTAAATATAACAAATGTCAAATTCAATGGTTGACATGTTTGACCAAAAAGAGAGCACGACTACAAGCATTAAACACTTTGAGTGTAGGATAGAAAGCACCACATCAAGATAAACCCTGACCTTGTGAGGATGAGACTTGTTTTTGCGTAATTAATCAAAGAAAATACTGGGGCCAATCGATCGTTCCAATCGATTACCATAAAATCCTAAAGAACTCAAATTGCCTTAAGGAAAATTTCTGGGGGCAATTGTTGGTCCCAACAATTGCAACAACGACACCGATTGAGACCCAAAAGCCCGAAACCTAAAGGTCCAAACCCTTCTCACATCAGCAGGCCCGTCCTAAGCCCTACCTTCACATCAAATTCCCTCAGGCCCGTCCTAAGCCCTACCTCCACATCAAATTCCCTCAGGCCCGTCCTAAGCCCTTCCTTCACATTCAAACATCCACGGGCCCGTCTTGAGCCCTAATCCTCCTACATTCTTTTAGACCCATCATACACTTAACTCACTTTCAATTAGATCCCATCTTTAGGCTCGTCATAAGACCTAGAATCACCCCTTAGGCTCGTCATAAGACCTAGATTCTTCTTTAGGCTCGTCATAAGACCTAGAACCATCTTTAGGCTCGTCATAAGACCTAGACCCCATCTTTAGGCTCGTCATAAGACATACATCCCATCTTTAGGCTCGTCATAAGACCTAGATCCATCTTTAGGCTCGTCATAAGACCTAGACCCAACCTTTAGGCTCGTCATAAGACCTAGATCCAACCTTTAGGCTTGTCATAAGACCTAGTTGCATTCCTTTAGGCTCGTAATAAGACCCTTTAGCTTACCCACTCTCATCAAACACATTGCATTCATCTCATTCATATAGGCTCGTCATAAAACCTAGTTGCATTATCCAGGCGTGTCACAGACCTAGCAACAGAAAAGTTGGCGAGGTGATGGCAATAAATCCTCCAGTGTTATGTCAGCTTACTTTGGGATCAACGAATGGTGGGCAAAGGCAATAAGTCCCTAGGGTTTTTACCAGGAGTTATCCCTGCACACCGGTTTGGGGGGCGATGGCAATAAGTCCACATTGGGTCCAGCCAGGAGCATTGGAACGGGTTTCGGTCCCCAGAAGCATCCGAGCATCATCAACATCATTAGCATCATCAACATCATCAGCATCATCAGCTTCATCATCAGCATCAGCATCATTAGCATCGTTAGCATTTCAGCATTCTTGCATTTGCGTACCACCCAGTTTTCACATCCTAGGTAGTCAGCGCCTTAGAATAGCTTGACATCATTTCATTTATTATAGGTAGTCAACACCTTAGAACCGCTTGACATTATTTCATTTTTGTCACCTAGGTAGTCAGCGCCATAGAATAGTTTGACACATTTTTCGCTTATAGGTAGTCAGCGCCTTAGAATAGCTCAACAACGTTTTATTGCTTAGGTAGTCAGCGCCTCCGAATAGCTGGACGTAGTCAATGCGGTTTCGGACAACATGGAGGATTTTGGGGAATCTAAAATTTTGGGGCATCACTCAAGCATCAACCAGACTTTTCACATCCATTACAAAGTCTAGTTGACAGGGGGCAATCTGTTATACCCAAACTTTTGACCCCCTTAGTTAGGGTCTATGAGGTTTTGGTGTTGTGAGGGGCATTTCAATCAAGTAACGAGAGATCCCGGCTCGATCGGTGCATTCCGGGGCAAGGGGAGCAGTTTCGTCACTGTCAGGGGTGTTTTTGTAATTTTTAAGGCTCCCGAGACCTAATATAGGCTTTCTCTCTCCTCCAAAAGATGCTCCAATCAGCTTGAAATGCTTTGAAATTTTAACCTCTGATAGAAGATGACATTTTGAGCATAATGGCGTTAAAATTTCTATTTTTCGAATTTCCAATAATTGTTTAGCAATATTTGATTGAATCTGACGAGAAATTGAATTTAAAAATATTCCAAAATTTAAAAAATTCGATTCCACCTCAGAAAAATCATAATTGCCATCCTCGACACGTGGCTAAAATTTCACAGCAATATTCCTTTGGAAAGTCACTTAATTAAAATTCCAAAAAATCTTACTTTTACTTTTTTTTATCTTTAAGAAAGTCTATATAAAGAGATAGATCTTTTGATAGAATTAGAATCTCATAAGCTGAAGAATCCTAGGAAGTCAGAAAAAACGGCCTCCTCTCTCTCTCTCACGTTTTTCAACACCCGGCCACCCGAATCATACCGAAAATCCCCCAAAATCACCATCTAAACTCGTTTTCCAATCCCTAAAGCACCAATAATCATCAAAACCCTACATAACACACCTAAAACATGAAGAACAGCAAGAGCAACCAACAACCAGAAGCTTGGTTCAAAATCTTTGGGGTCTGCCATCAACGGGGCACTTGACGAATCCCGGTGTGAAGAATCATTGTAAATCCGAAGGTAAAACAGGTAGAAATTCCACTTTCCTAACTCCCTACGACTTCATCAGTCTTGCCTCAGATTTGGGTTCAAACTAACTCTTTTTGGCTTCTATATCACTAATTGTTTTAGCTACTGCCTTGTTACTTGTTTGCTAAGTTTCTGTTAATTTTGATTTCAAATTGAGTTCTTTCAATTACTAACGTGTTATAATCTTTAGGCTACATACCCATAAAATTTGAGTCGAAAACACTGTCGGGAACCGCCTGAAAACCCCTGTCCGTGGGTGGTCTGGGACCTCGGACCTATGGTCCGGGACCACGGACGGGTTGTCCGTGGTCACGGATACCCACGGACGGCGGCGGGATTTTAAAATTTCAAATTTAGGTTTTTCTAAATAATGTCCGGGCCCACGGACAGCTTGTCCGTGGCCCCGGACTTTTCAAAATTTCATTTTTTTCTTAAATTGACTTTTCTGTATAATTAGGTTATCTAGGGTCTGTGGTCTCAGACATGGGGTCTATGGCTACGAACGTACACAAAATTTGACCCAATTCTGTCTCTAAAACCCTAGTTTAGGTATTTTCAGTTTCCACTTTTATTTTCAGTCAAAAAATGCTAAAAATACAAAAAAATCAGAAGCGCGCACTTAGGTTAAAAACGACTCGTAATAAGCTGTAATTAAACTAATTAGAGGAGAAACGACCTAGGAGGGGTAATGAAAGTAATTTGAACCCTAATTAAGTCAAATACCAAGCCCCCGAACTCGAACTCTACCTTTCCTAATTTACACTAGGTTAAAATTAGGTGGCGACTCATTGTAGGTTCCAGTGAGCTAGCTTAGGTTTTAATAATTTTTGTTATATGACATAGTTATTAACCTTAGGTTATAAGTGGACCTAAAACCCGCGTAGATCCAAATCAACTTTAATCAACATAGGATAGGGTTTAAAATCGAGGCTCACACTCGGTGTCTAGCTCTAGGACTTATGACGGTCTAGAATGCATCTTCGAAATGTATGAGGACTAATGACGGGCCTCAACTAGATCTCAGCGTCTAGCTCTAGGACTAATGATGGGCCTAGAATATAATCGGTATGTGGGTTATGCATGAGGGCTAATGACGGGCCTCAACTAGATCTCGGTGTCTAGCTCTAGGACTTATGACGGGTGTTGGGATAAAACCTAACGGCAAGTGTACCGATCAATTCTAGCAAGTTTTAATAGAGAGTATTCCCTAAGTATCGAACCAGAGGAGGCGATGTGTCTAGTTTAAATCTTTATTAAACGGAAAGTGAAATAACAAATTAAAACAGGAAATTGGGGTTTGATTTGATGACAATTAAAAACCGTAAACGGAATGTGAAACAATAACAAGCAGGAAAAATAAATGTTGTGAAACTAATTTGGAAAGGAGATCCCGGTTTACTACTGCACCCTAAATCTGTAATTCCTATCCCTAAGTGATTTCCAAGATAATTCTGAGTAAAACCCTAGAACAAAGATAATTTACCTCCGGTCTCCCGCTTAGCAAATACTAGTTAGCAAAGACCAAATTCTAACTCGTTACGAACCCACTGTTTACTAACCGCCTTAAGAACAATCTAGTTTATGGTCAATTAGCAATTTAGAGGAATTACCGTCTCTAAACTAACCAGTTATTTCTGTAATCAATTGAAAGCCACAGTCGTCACATATAAGCTAACAAAATACTAATCTTTATAATTGGCCAAATTATAACGATTAAAGAAATTAAGCAAGGAAATAACTTTACTCAATCGAATTGCATTAATCACAAAGGAACAAGAATAGTCGATTTAGGGATACATAGCAAACCGAAATCTATGGGAACTACTCAGCCATTGACATGTTTACAATAAGCAAAAGTGTACTGAATAGTAATAAAGAGCAAGAAGAAACTCTATTGAGACTTTGGAGAAGTCTCCGTGATGAACTGCTTCCTCTGCTCTGCTCTAGACTCCCAATCAGAATAAATCTAAACTAAGCTAATCTCTGTGTTGTATCGTGACAATTGTGGTGTGTCTAAGTGTGTCCTCTACGTATAGCCAGACTCCCCTTTTATAACAAAAGAAATCTATCTTTAATCTAGATAAAGAGCCGCTATCTGAAAGATAGAATAAAGATAAATAAAGATAGAATAACAACTCCGTTATTTCCGAAGCAAATCTCTGGCGCTCCGCTTGTATTGGTCCGGGTTTGCAAAAAGTACGCAAACCCGGACCGCGTCTGAAAATAGGCAGAAGGTTCTCGCTTGGGATGGTCCGGGTTTGCTAATAGGACACAAACCCGGACCGCGTCTGAAAGTAGGCAGAAGGTTCTGCGATGAGATGGTCCGGGTTTATAAACCCAGCTTCCAAACCCGGACCCTCAATACAACACGGCCGGGTTAATACAAGTCTGGCTTTGACCCTGGTTTGACTTCCCTTGTTGCTCCAACCTCTAAAATCTTCATTTAAGCACTTTGTTGAGTATTTTATCCTGAAAACATATCAAATCGATCATTGGAGACAAATATAACAATAAAGAGTAAAAAAGCATTACGGAGGGAAGTTAATGTCATAATGTGAAAAATTAAGCATGAATTAGTCTAGTAAACTTAGACAAATTCCTGACTTATCAACTTCCTCACACTTAATCTTTGCTTGCCCTCAAGCAAATAGAAACATACTGAAGTCTTACAGAAGGGAGTCGTCAGTTTAGAACTGTGCACAAGGAGATCTAATAATGAAAAGCAGTCATAGAAAACAATGATCCACACTTGCAGGTTTTCATAAACAGTGAATTGAGAAGTATTTTGCAAAGGCTTAAGAACACGTAGTAAAACCACTGACTCCAATTTCACTTAGCGACTACTTTCCAATTAACTTTCCACAATCCTTGGACGGCAAGGGGTGAGAAGTAATATCTTATTCCATATTACCTTTCATCACCACGTACTCATAATCAAGAAAGACTTTGCACTTTGCATTTGAAATTAATAAATTTCTTCAACTTTCTAAACAAGCATTAACTTTCTCTTTTATATCCCTCAGACTTTTCTCTCCATTCATGTAGCGGTGTTGGGTCTTCTATCCCAGATCAGATGACCTTAGGTAGATGGGTGATGAGGCACCCCGAGGACTTAATTACCAAATGGGCGAGGCCTGTTTTCTGGGTTAAAAGTTTGATTAGAGGAGTACCTTGCCTTTGTCCTTCCATCCTTTCATTCAATAACCATTCCCAAGGTCCCCAAGTGAAATCAAAGACAAATAGTTATACCGATGGCTTAACTTTTTAATGAAGAAATAGACAAGCATTAATCAAAAACTGTACATACAAGCAGTGCAACCAGAATTCCTACAACTGTTTTCCAGCTTCGATCTCACAAAAACTAGTGATACTTGTGCGGTGTTCCAAACCAGCTTATCCAACCACTGAATCAGACTCAGGTATGTTATGCAACCAAAAATTTTTGAGGGCCAGCAAAAATATTGTGAAAATGGAATGATAGTCTTAAAAATGTCAAAATTAGCACATTCGAATGTAATTGAGCAAAAGCATGAGCATGTGTAATTTCCCTTCCTCACACTTAAAATTAATGCCCTCATTGCTTCATGAAAATGATTAAGACGGAAGGAAAACATAAAGTTGCAGAAAAAACGTTTGAAAAATAAAAGAAGTTAGAAAATCACGCCCTGGAGTATGGTGAGGACAACGTCCTCACACTTATGTAAAATAGGGGTGTTGAATTCTGCAGAAAATTGGACAAGTTTCCTTTGGTTCCCTCAATACCTCACACGCATCAAAAAGCAGACCTGTAGCTCAAGAAATGAAACCAAAGCCAACACGAACTTGTAGAAACAGTAAGTATGCTGGTGAAACATCATAGTTTAAGTGATACAGACGTAATGAAGCAGGCCATTCGAATCCAAAGTAAGATAGAAGTATACGAAAAACACGCAGTAAGTATTGCGCTTGTGCAGTCCGGTTTGCAAACCAATACTCAAACCCGGACCACGTCCAAAAGTAGTCAGTATGTAGCGGCGCCTGCCAGGTCCGGGTTTGCAAACTCGCCCCTGAACCCAGACCACCCATAAAAACCCAGTAGCTTCGCCAAACATACGGTCCGGGTTTATAAACCAAGCTCCAAACCCGGACCACCCTCAACAAGTGGCCAGAACCTCAAATGGTAACTGATGTCCCTCCAAACTCCTGAATTCACCTTCAAAACCCATGAAAACTAAACAGAACATGTCTAACTAACTCATTAGCCCAAAAATAAAGAATGAAAAACAATAACTTACGAAATAAACAAAAACAAAAATAATAACCACAAAACTGGGTTGTCTCCCAGCCAGCCGCCCGTCTTTTCGGTCTTTGGCTAGACCGTGCATTCTCTCAAGAGACTCCAGAGGATTGAGCTGTCTTGGGGTTCCAACGACAAGAAGTTCGAGATGCTTCCAAAACTTGTTTTGAGACCTACCAGCATAAAACAGTAGTTGCTCACCTTCTGCATTCAAAGTGATCGTACCGTGAGCAACTTCGATTCGAGCATCGGCTGTTGCTAGGAAGGGTCTTCAAGAGGATAGAACTGTTGGATCTGCAGCCATGTCGATTACGACAAAATCGCAAGGAAAGTACAGATGCTCCACCTTAACCATCACATCCTTAGCAATCCCCAAGAATAACCATTGAGCGATCTGCTAGTAAGCGTCATTCGTGTAGGTTGTAAGTCCCCATCCAAGCTTTTCAAATATAGCGTATGGCATGAGACTGATCGATGCTCCAAAATCAGCAAGACAGTGGTTGAAGTCAATGTCTCCTACCTTGCAAGGAATTGTGAAACTTCCAGGATCTTTGCATTTTTCTGGTTGGCGCTTTTGTATGATCGCTGAACAAGTTCCTGTAAGCTGAATAGTCCCTGTCTCAACTAACTTTTCCTTATTAGATAAAAGCTTCCTTAAATACTTGGCATAGTTAGGCACCTTCGCAACTAATTCAACAAAAGGAATATCAACAGATAGTTGACGAAGTAAAGTAAGAAACTTATCAAACTCACTATCCTCCTTGAAACGCTTGGTTCTGCTTGGGAAGGGAACTGGAGGAGAAACGTCAACTACAGGCGGTGTAGGTGGAGGAGATTGGGTGGTTTTGCAATTACGCTCATTCTCTAGCACCGGTTCCTCTATATTCACCACCTCAAGCTCATTAGTTTTACCTTTACCGCTCCTAGTAGTTACCTTCTTCACTGTTTCCTTTTCCTGCAAAGAAGATTTTTTAGCCAAGATGTCATCTACTAGCTTAGCATAATTTGGCATAAACTTAAGCACTTCAGAAAAAGGCATATCCTTAGTTGATTTCTTAAAAATGTTAAGAAATTTTCCAAGCTGTTCATCGGGTCCCTTTTCTTTAACCTGTCAGGAAAAGGAATAGGTTCTTCAAATTTACGATTAGAAACAGAAGAGTAAGAAGGTTGAGTTTCAGGAGACTCCTTCTCCTTGGGTGTTTCAAAAGCTTTACTAGAGTCCTCAACCTCTTTTCGAACGGGCTGAATGACAGCAACAAGTGGAGCATCATCTTCCACAACAAAAACAGCTTTGGCATGCTCTCTTGGATTCTCTGACTGACTAGGCAAAGAACCCAAAGGACGCTGAACTAGCTGCTGAGATATCTGAGACAGCTGAGTCTCGATGTTCCTGTTGAATGTCCTTTGATCAGCGTTGAAAGTCCTCTGCTCCTGATTGAAAGCTTCCAGCTCATTGAACTTCTTCGTGCTAACCGAGATGAAATCATTCATCCTGGCCAGAACTTCATCCATACTAGAAGACGCTCCAGCACCCGAATTCTGTGCTTGCTGATTCTGCAGCGGCTGCTTCTGATAGGAAGGATTATACTGCTGCTGAGGTCTCTGATTGTAGTTGTTGTTACCACCAGCTTGGTAACGGTTCTGCTGCTGAGCTTGGTAACCCGGATTGCCTTGATTCCCAAAATAATTACCCGGTCTGTTACCAACATAATTCGCTGCCTCTTCTTGTGGTGGAGCACTGGCACATGTTAGAAGCTCTACCACAATACTCGCAAGGTGGAAAAATCTCAGGAGCTGCTGCTGCACTTGACTGCGGATTCATAACTGCACACATACGCTCAAACTGCTTCGACATTGCTTCTATCTTGGCAGCCAAGAAAGTGTTTGAATCCACTTCATAAACTCCAGCAGGTTTCTTCGGTGCAGCTTCTCCAGCTCTCGTACCTCCCCACTGATTAGCTGCTGTAGTAATAGTCTCTAGCAGCTCTTTAATCCGTGTAATGGGCAGCTCCATCAAACTACCTCTAGCACAAGTATCAACCAACAACCGGCTAGACGGATCCAAGTCCTTGTAAAACGACTGTAGTACAACCTCTTCTCCTAGTCCGTGATGCGGTACCTTCCTTACTATCCCCTTAAAACGCTCCAAAGCTTCAGATAATGTCTCACTGGTGAACTGCTTGAAGTTTGTAATCTCACCTCTCATGGTTAGCATCCGTGAGGGTGGAAAATACTTCGCCAGAAATGCATTAGCTAACTCTTCCCAGGTGGTAATACTGTCGGCTGCCAGTGAGTTCAACCATTCAGCTGCTCTATCCCTCAGGGAGAATGGAAACAGAGTGAGCCGAGCAACCTCCTGCGAAGCTGGTGTCGAGCATCCTACCAATCTCAGGAATGTGGTGAGATGGACATTCGGGTCTTCAGTGACCATCCCGCTGAACTGAGGTGCGTTCATCACCATGGTCACATAGTGGGTCTTGAACTGCCACTGCACTCCTGGCAATGCTGGAATCACTATTGGCGACACCAACCCCTCAACACTTGGGCGGGTGTAGTCCCTCATCTGCCTCTCGTTGTTCGCCATGTTAACTGCTGGTTGAACTTCCGGAACCTCTTCGTCAACAGGTGGTTCAGGGACCTGCTCTCAACTGGGGATCCAGATTCAAATCCTTGCGAAGCTGCCTTGCAATCTCTCGATCTCAAGATTGAGCTCGAACTCCGGTTCTCCTGCAGAGCGGGTTTTAACCATAAACCGAGAGTTAGAAACTGAAGCGAAGATAGCGTAAATTAAAAGAACAGTAGCAATTAAATTAAAACAACAAGAAAAAGAGAAATAAACTCACAAAATATGCAGATAAAAATCCTAACTACTAAACACAGAATATTCAAATAAAGGTATAAAATCAGAAAAAAATCTGGAAGATAAAAGAATCTCTAAAACAAAATGTAAAACAGAAATCAAACAGAATAGTAAAATTAAAAAGGAAAATCTAAAATCAAATAAAACTGAAACGATTAAACTAACCTAAAAAAACTAATGTTATAAAAAACAAAACAAGAAAAGAAAGAAAATAAAGGAACCTATCCTACTGTAACAAACTGCTCACATGTAACAAAATTCAAACGTGAATAGACTCACCAAAACAAAATAGCAGTAACTGAAATGCAATAAACGAGAATAAATAACAGGAAATAAAAATAAACAAAATAAAATAAAGACTAAGCTAAATAACCATACCTCCCCGGCAATGCAACCTAACGGCAAGTGTACCGATCAATTCTAGCAAGTTTTAATAGAGAGTATTCCCTAAGTATCGAACCAGAGGAGACGATGTGTCTAGTTTAAATCTTTATTAAACGGAAAGTGAAATAACAAATTAAAACAGGAAATTGGGGTTTGATTTGATGACAATTAAAAACTGTAAACAGAATGTGAAACAATAACAAGCAGGAAAAATAAATGTTGTGAAACTAATTTGGAAAGGAGATCCCGGTTTACTACTGCACCCTAAATCTGTAATTCCTATCCCTAAGTGATTTCCAAGATAATTCTGAGTAAAACCCTAGAACAAAGATAATTTACCTCCGGTCTCCCGCTTAGCAAATACTAGTTAGCAAAGACCAAATTCTAACTCTCGTTACGAACCCACTGTTTACTAACCGCCTTAAGAACAATCTAGTTTATTGGTCAATTAGCAATTTAGAGGAATTACCGTCTCTAAACTAACCGGTTATTTTCCTGTAATCAATTGAAAGCCGCAGTCGTCACATATAAGCTAACAAAATACTAATCTTTATAATTGGCCAAATTATAACGATTAAAGAAATTAAGCAAGGAAAATAACTTTACTCAATCGAATTGCATTAAATCACAAAGGAACAGGAATAGTCGATTTAGGGATACATAGCAAACCGAAATCTAAGGGAACTACTCAGCCATTGACATGTTTACAATAAGCAAAAGTGTACTGAATAGTAATAAAGAGCAAGAAGAAACTCTATTGAGACTTCTGGAGAAGTCTCCGTGATGAACTGCTTCCTCTGCTCTGCTCCAGACTCCCAATCAATATAAGTCTCAAACTAAGCTAATCTCTCTGTGTTGTATCGTGACAATTGTGGTGTGTCTAAGTGTGTCCTCTCACGTTAGCCAGACTCCCCTTTTATAACAAACAGAAATCTATCTTTAATCTAGATAAAGAGCCGCTATCTGAAAGATAGAATAACAGATAAATAAAGATAGAATAACAACTCCGTTATTTCCGAAGTAAATCTCTGGCGCTCCGCTTGTATTGGTCCGGGTTTGCAAACAAGTACGCAAACCCGGACCGCGTCTGAAAATAGGCAGAAGGTTCTCGCTTGGGATGGTCCGGGTTTGCTAAATAGGACACAAACCCGGACCGCGTCTGAAAGTAGGCAGAAGGTTCTGCGATGAGATGGTCCGGGTTTATAAACCCAGCTTCAAACCCAGACCCTCAATACAACACGGCCGTGGTTAATACAAGTCTGGCTTTGACCCTGGTTTGACTTCCCTTGTTGCTCCAACCTCTAAAATCTTCATTTAAGCACTTTGTTGAGTATTTTATCTGAAAACATATCAAATCGATCATTGGAGACAAATAAAAATAAAGAGTAAATAAAGCATTACGGGGAAGTTAATGTCATAATGTAGAAAATTAAGTATAAATTAGTCTAGTAAACTTAGACAAATTCCTGACTTATCAACGTGCCTAGAATGCATCTGAAAGTAGGACTTATGATGGGCCTAGAATGCAATTGAAAGCTCAAAGACTCATGACGAGCCTCAACTAAACCTTTTGACGCCTAGCTATAGGACTTATGACGAGTCTATAATACTTAATTGGACTTGTACGAGACTCGTTGCTTTGAGTGACGAATTTGAGATTGATTATGGTTGTGGGTTGATCCAGAATTGGACGCTTTTGATTTCCTTCATGAGGGACGTGATGGTCGAACGCTTTTTGTTGATGTGGCCCTTGACTTTGTCAGCGTGGGACTTGTGTTTCGGTTTTGCTTTGACAGTCTCGTCCGATGTGCACTATAGTTTCGGATCCTGTAGGACTCTTGGCTCCAGAGTTTGAGATGGCTCCAGTATGGCTCCTGAGTTTTTTGTTTGGCTTTGAGATTTGGTGGTCGGTCTTTTGAATGGATGTTTTTTTTGTTAATGAGTGACTTCGGAACTCGATGACTTTGATATGATCGGATGGCTCTGGTGCGGTCAGATAGCTCGGTATGATTCATGACTCCATTGTGAGCTACGGCTCTGGGATGGTTGGCGGGTTTTTTTTATTTTGAGTCGAATGGTGGGTTGAGGTGATTGGTGGATTGTGTTGTTTTGACGTATTTTGATGTGGTAGATATTTTTTGCTGTGGTTGATTACTTCTTTGTCAGATGGATGCTTCAATCCGGTTATGATGGCTCCAGGATAGCTCGGGATGGTTCCGGGAAGGGCTACGAGATGGCCCTATTTGGTGATAGTGAGGAACAAAGGGGGAATTTTTCCTTTGAGGTGGTCGCACCCTGGGCGGGCTGCCTACGTACTCAATTTGGTATTGAGATTAGACCATATGTAGTTCGAAACACTGTAGGCAAGGCCTTTGTGATGAAATGGCTCCGACATGGATTCAAACTGTTGGGACGACCCCTGTGTAGCTCTAGCGATGGTCTTAGTGCTTTGAGGATGGCTCCCGCATGGCTCCGGCTTGGCTTTGGGAGTGGTGTCGATGAGACTCAAATATGACAGTGGGTGGCTCTGGTGTAGCTCTGAGATGATCCTCTCGGTTGAGGCGGGTTTCTTCATGAGGTGATAGCAATGGTCATGTGGTTCAAGGGGTGGAGGGCTTTTATTTGGGACTGGGTCGCACCCTGAGAGGGTTGCCTACGTACTCAACTCCCTGTTGAGATCAGACCTTACGTAGTTCATGGATTTTGGCGAGCGAGGAGTTTGGTGGTGAGGAGGGATGTCTTGCGGGGCATTTTTTTTTAACGGTGCCGGAAGACTTTTGGCCCTTTGCTTCGACGACTGCGCAGTCTTTCACAGTACTCAAAGAATGGCTATCGTGTCGGTTGGTGAAGGAGACATGCTCAATGTTGTGGCTTCCCTTTCTAAAAGAGCATACTCATCTTTCTCTTTCCGTGGTGTAGGATATTATGTCCGAACCGATGGATGTAAATCTATTCTACATGCATTTTTTGGAATTGGATATGATTGAATGCAAAGAGGATGTCGTGTCAAGGTGAGCTCAAACAAGAATTCTAATTAAGTCAGATTAGTCATTTCTAAGCCACTTCCTTCTTGAAAAATCTTCCCAAAAGAGGTCCCTCGAGATCTCCTATACCTTTCCGTTTCCTTTCTTAAGGTCAGTTAGGCTTTCTTTAATCGGGGTAATAAACACTCTTTTTTTCCCTTTCTTCTTGATTTCCTTAACGCTCATTTGTGCATGATTGTATTGACAAGGTCGGACGCGTTGTTGCCTTTCATGTTTCGAATTTGGTACCTTTCAAATCAAGCAATTACCATTTCTAAGTCGGAGGTCTTTCAATGGGTTATAACGGGGCTGCAGGTTATGTCACATGGGACTGAAGGATTTGTTTGAGAATTGTGGAGCTTTCGCGCAACGAAGGATATGCTTCACCTTCGCCATGGGTGGAGTGATTTCTGAAGTTCTTTCGCATTTGTGCGGATTGTGATGTGTTCCCATTTTTTATTTGCTACTTTCTTTGAGTAGTCTATTCGCACTTCTTTGTGTTTGACATTTTCGTTCTTATATATTCCTCAAGTGTGAATGTTTCACGCGATGTGGGGATTTCATTTCCTCTCTTTACTATTTTGAGCATTTTGTGTTTCGTTTCTCTCGTTTTCACCCTCTTTGAGTATCTCTTTCAAGGTTTCTTTCATGCTATAAATGGTGGGGAAGGAACCATCGCTCCGGCTCTTTTTATCCTCTTTTGCAGGGGTGAATGGTTGTGTGATGTGGGGTGGTATATCGTGGAGCTGTTTTCGAAAAGATTTTCAATGAAAGGCTCAGCGGGGTTCACTAAAGGAAACTTTTAGGGTCAATAAGGCTTTTGGCCCTGTGGAGGTTTTCTTCGGTCCTAGGTGCCTCGTCGTTCCTATTGACGGATAATTGTTTCCTCTACTATTCCCAAATTTTGACATGAATGGTAACGCGCTTTTCTCATCAATATTTGGTTCTGATGGGGGATCCTTACATGGTGCTTCGAAATTTAAATGCATCAAGCGCTCTGGGTTTTGCACGCTCTGTGTTTCTCTCTTGCACTCGACTCTCACGGGAGGTTGGAGATCCTTTCAAGACCTCTTCGGGGAAAATGATTCAAGAATTCGGCGGCCTTTGATGACTTATGTGACTTTGCTAGAATTAAAGATCGAGATACACCTCGAGACTGGGGATATGCAAATGTCAATGCAATTAAGCTACCTAATGCAGATGATAATGATAACTTTTGTGTGGATGCATTTTTTGGATTTTTGTGTGGATGCATTTTTTTATGGATTTTTGTGACGGGTCCGACATAATATCGTTTCAACCGGTCAAGATTGACAAGACTTTAAAATTCTTCTCCATCTAAATCTGTCAGTAATACAGCACCATGAGGGGTTATCTCTTTGACCAGATAAGGGGCCACCCAGTTTGGTTTGAATTTTCCTCGTCGGTCTGGTAAATCTTTTCTCAGCTCTTTTGGGACGAGATCACCCACTTGGATGTTTCGTTCTCTGACCCTTTTGTTGAACGCTCTAGCCATTCTCTTCTAGTAACCCTGGATGTGATATAATGCCTGTAGGCATTTTTCATCAAGAAAAGCCAGACTGTCATAGCATTGTTGTAACCAGTCACTTTCAGTGATTTTCAGTTCATTAGTGACCCGAAGAGTTGGAATTTAAGCTCGATTGGCAAAACACATTCTGACCCATAGACCAAGGAATACGGGGTGGCTCCGGTTGTAGTTCTGACAGTGGTTCGGTAACCCTAGAGAGCGTAATGTAGCTTTTCCGGCCAATCTCTGTAGGTCTCAACCATTTTTGACCGCACTTTTTACGGCTTTGTTGGCAGTCTCAGCTGCTCCGTTGGTCTGAGGTCTGTATGGGGATGATCTATGGTAACGGATGTTGTATTTCTCCATAACCGGATAGTGTCTCCATCGAACTGAGGGTCGTTGTCTGACACAAACTCCGAGGGGACCCCATATCGGCACATGATGTCTCTTTCAATGAACTGGGCAACTTGTCTTGACCCGATATTCACAAACGACCGTGCCTCGACCCATTTGCTGAAATAATCTATTGCCACGAGGATGTAGCGATGCCCATTTGAAGCTTTAGGGTGAATTTCCCCAATGATGTCAATTCCCCATATAGAGAACGGCCAAGGAGCCCATGGCTGTTAGGGGTAGAGGAGGCAGGTGTTGCAAGTTGGCATGTGTCTGACACTTGGCGCGGCGCACTTTTTCACAAATGCATGACAGTCGGCTTCCATTGTTGTCCAGTAGTACCCTAGTCTGAGGATTTTCTGGGATAGGGAATGTCCTCCAGCATGGATCCCATATATTCCCTCGTGGACATCCTTGATGATCTTATCAGCTTCTTTTCTAGTCACACATAAGTGCTGGATTCCATTCTGCATTCTCTTGTAGACCCTGGTTCCGTATATCACATATTGATTCGACATTCTTCTCAGCGCAATGCGGTCTTGCTTAGAGACTACCTCTTGATGTCTACAAGCCACTCATCCTTGACTTCCCCTGTCTCGATGGCTCCAATCTCAAACGAGGGTACATTAGTCATGGTTATCCACAAAGGGAAGTACAGTGAACCGGTCGGTCTTGGACCACTGAAGCCAAGGAGGCT
Source organism: Limonium bicolor (assembly GCA_023374045.1). Taxonomy (NCBI): domain Eukaryota; kingdom Viridiplantae; phylum Streptophyta; class Magnoliopsida; order Caryophyllales; family Plumbaginaceae; genus Limonium; species Limonium bicolor. Next base: position 16,525 of record JAIOTZ010000490.1, read on the forward strand.
AAAGAGTCAGCAAAGATGTTCTGGCTCTGGTTCACGTGCTTGAAAGTCATATTTCGAAAGCATGTGATTAGGTATGAAAGGTAGTCATGGTAGGGGATCAATCGTTCTTCTCTGATCTCCCAAGTCTAATTTACTTGAGAAATAACGAGATTAGAATCGCCAAAGACCTCTAACTCCTTCACTTGCAATTCTAGCGCCATTTCAAGTCCTAAGATGTAGGCCACATATTCTACCATGTTGTTAGTGACCGGGTAATTGATTTGTACCGCCGCTGGAAGCAGATCTCCCTCCAGATGGATCAACAAGATCCCAGCCCCTTTACTCTTATGGTTGACGACACCATCAAAGTACAACCTCCAATAGGTTTTCCGTAATGTCATGATTTGCTCGTCTGGAAAGTCATCATTGCCAAAGAACTCGGACGCTACCGGGCATTCTACTAAATGCTCGGCTATGGCACTCTTTTTGAATGACTTTTGGACTTTGAAAGTTATGTCAAATTCAGACAACAGGGACCATCTAGATAAGCGACCATCAAGAATTGGCTTTTCCAGAAGGTACTTTATAGGGTTCATGCGTGCAATCAGATGAACCTCCTGCCCTAACAGGTAGTGCCTTAGCTTCTTCGTAGCCTAGACCAAAGCAGCACAGAATTTGTGGATGTTAGAGTATCGTGTTTCCGCATCGACCCATTTCTTGCTGTTGTGGTAGATCGACTTTTTGTGTAGTGGGGATCCTTGTTCCTGGGCCAGCATGTCGCCCATTGACTTTTCTCGGGCAGTGAGGTAAAGGATCATTGGTTTACCCTCCTGGGGCGGTACCAAGACGGGCGGGTTTTGCAGATAGGTTTTTATCTTCTCAAATGCCTCTTGACACTGTTCATTCCATACTTTAGACGCATCTTTCTTCAACAGACGGAAGATAAGCTCACAGGTCTCGGTTAGCTGCTTGATGAATCTTCTGATGTACTGAACTCTGCCTAAGAAACCCCTGATTTCTTTTTTGGTCTTTGGAGGAGACATTTCTTGAATGGCTTTTATCTTATCCGGGTGTACCTCGATTCCTCGGGTCGTGATCATGAATCCTAGAAGTTTTCCTCCGGTTACACCGAATGTGCATTTTTCCGGGTTGAGTTTCATTTGGTATTTTTGCATCCGATCAAAGAACTTTCTCAGGTTAGTCAAGTGGTCTTCCCGTTGAGCAGCTTTAACGATCATGTCGTCTACGTATACATCCACTTCCTTGTGAATCATATCATGCAATAGTGTAGTGGCAACCCGTTGATACGTGGCTCCGGCATTTTTTAAGCCAAAGGGCATGTTTACGTAACAAAAGGTCCCCCACTGCGTAATAAAAGATGTTTTTTCCTGGTCCTCTACAGCCATTCGGATCTGATTGTAACCTGAGAATCCATCCATGAATGACAGTGCATGTTGGGCAGTATTGTCAACAAGGATATCAATGTGGGGTAAGGGAAAGCTGTCTTTGGGGCTGGCCTCGTTTAAGTCCCGAAAGTCAATACACACTCGCACCTTTCCATTTTTCTTTGGGACAGCTACGATATTCGCTAGCCAATCGGGGTAATTGACGACCCGAATAAAGCCAACACGTAACAATTTCTCAACTTCTTCTTTCACCTTCAGTTGATGCTCAGGTTTCATTCTTCTTAAACGTTATTTCTTAGGTTTGGCATTGGGATACAACGGTATTCAGTGTTGGACAATGTCAGGGTTAATCCCAGGCATGTCTGCGTAGCTCCAAGCAAAAACATCGACATATTCAATTAGTAGAGAAGTCAAATCACGTTTTTATGTTTCACTCAGGCCCAAACTGACTTGCAAAGTTTTGGGGTTATCAGGTGTTCTGATATTTATTGCTACAGTGTCCTCCACAATCTGAGTGTGGGTGGAATATTGTTCTGTGGGAGGCATATTCTCCTCGTCATATTCCTCTTCTCCAGCCTCATAGTTTTGCATTGAATCAAGTGACAAAAGAGATGAATTTTCTAAACAAACTGAACTTTCATTAATATTTGAAGAGCTGGGTAACTCAGTGATTGTTAGAAAATTGCCACCATTTTTACAGTGGAAAATAAATGGTGGCTCCCCCTCTCTTTCTCCTTTATCGGAATTGAGACAGACATCATTCTCATCATCAGTACTACTAGAGCTACTGCTATCACTACTATTGTTGCTATCACTATCGACTAAACTGACTGAATATGGCTCCTCCTTCCTGTAGCAAATGGCAAGGCATGCTCCATGGCTATCTACCGAGAGTGCGGGGGCCTTGATGACTGATTTGATCGTGACACTATTCTCCGCTACCTCTTCGGGCATTCCTCGGTCGCACTCCTTGCCGCCATGGCCTTCAGGCATGAGTTGAGGGAGAATAAAGTGGTCCACCAGCTCTCCCACTTCATTGTCTCCTGGTCCTCCTGAGCCCAAGCTACTCTCTGCTTATCACACTCACAAATACATATGGTTTAAGGTTAACTGATAAGAAAGAATCTGTGGGAATTCTTACATGTGAATCTGTCAACATCATACCTGGCATTTCCGTAAAACCCAACCCGGGTCCTCGTCCTCCAACATATGCTGTTAATGGCTCTGTCATGCCTTGCAGCTCCTTGCCTAATCCATTCCCCTATTTATAGCCCATCCGAGACATCATGTGCTGTGATGCAGGGCTATAGACACTAGGGTCGAAGTAGAGAGGAGTGATAGGAGAAGTTTGACTTACCTGCGAATTTGGCCTCGCCACTGTGAAGCCCCCGAGTGTCAACTCTCGACCCCCTGGTGTCTTAATCTCAAATAGTTGGGACTTAGCTCTAGCCTCACCCAAAACCTCCACGATTCATCCCCCGTGTTTGAATTTTAGCTTCTGATGGACGACTGAGGGGACTCTTTTAATCTGATTGATGAACTCCCGCCCCAGCAGAAGGTTGAAGGTGGAGGATATGTCTATGACCATTGCTTCGATGGTCAGGGAGACGTCCTCAATCAAGATCGGCAGTGAGCTGGTTCCCAAAACCTTCCTATGGCAGTTGTCATAGGCACTCAACGTCATGTTTACCAGCTTGAAGTCGTTGAGTCCCATATGGCGGGCTACGCGGAGCCACCGCATCTTTGTGCTCTTCTGAAATTGTCAGCAGGGACCAGATTGTGATGGGTATGCTAGTAGTCTTCAGTTTTCTCAACAGTTCTTCTTCTCCCACCAACTTGTTCTCTGACTCATTCAGAGTAAGGTCATGGACTTTCTGCTGCAATGTTTCTGGCTCCTCTGCGAGCTCAGCGGGCTTGAAATGCCTTCCTGAGCGGGTTAAGTGATTGATTTTTTTAAAGTCATCATCATGTTTTTCTTTACCTGTTATCAGAAATGGTGCCTTAACAGAGGTTATAGCCGGTGGATCTTCATCTTCATCGGTGATCATGATGACATTGCACTCAGAGATTCTCCTTCCTTGCCTTTCGACAATCTTTTGCCGGCACTATGCTTCTACCACCTCCAACGCTTTCATGGCTTTATACAGCTCCAGGGCTTCAAAGTTTATCCCTATCAGTATCTCGAGATTCTTTTCAGATGTCGACTTACTATCAGCAGAGTGACTATAGACACCCTTCCTTGTCCTACCAGACGCTCAACTGTGTCTCGTATTTCATGCATCATAGCTAGATACTCTCCCATCATGGGTTGAATGTCGTAAAAAATTGTTGGACGGGGGGTTCGGAATGCATCGAGTACCGGTGACAACATGATTGGTAGAGGCGTGCTTTGGGTGGCCGGCTCAGAGGAACTTCCGATGGCATTTATTTTCACAATCCTTCCCAGGTCTGATTCTCCTTCTTTTTCCTTCACCAGACTTATCATGTTCAGATGTGATGGGATTGAGTTATTCTGAGTGTTGGGAGTGGTCTTAGGGAATTGAACTTCCCCTGCATCAATCAGATCTTGTACCGCATGTCGCAACGCTCTACAATTATCAACATTGTGACCCTTCATCTGGTGATAGTCATAGAAGCTGTTTAAGTCAGACCTGAGTTGGGTGACCCCAGGCTTAGGGTTTGGATGCTTCAAAAGAAAACCATTTTCTCTTAACTTCTTGTATGCTTTATCTAGGGGCATTCCTAAGGTCGAGTACTGACGTTGGGGTCGAGCCTGGTAATCATGAGGGGGAGGTGTTGCCCTGTAATTCTGAACTGACCCAGAGGGTTGTACCTGGTAAACGTCCGCCCCTAGAGAGGTAGGAGGTTGGTAATCGGTGAGAACCCAAGGTTGTACTTGGTTTATGGGTGGTGCTAGAACGGATTTGTTGTTGTTACTACCGTTATTGCCGCTATTGCTGTGATTGCTGTTGCTGACAGAATTCTGACGATTTTGATGGTATGAAGTTCTAGGTCCTGATCTGGGGAGGGTCAACCCTTTTAATCTTCCTGCCAGCGCTAACTCTTTGGCCGCCGAAGCAGCAACTTTCAGATGTTTGAAGTCACAAATCCCAAGGGACTTGAGATGATCTGCATAAAGGTTTTCCAGACATGAAGTGATTATTCTGATCTGCTCGTCTTCAGTGGGACGGTCGATCATCTGGTCGACTACCTCCCTCCATCGGGTGATAAATTCCATAACAGTTTCATCACTTCTCTGTCTCATTGTTTCAAGATCTCTATGAGTGATTCCTAGATGGGTGTTGTAACTGTATTGCTCCACAAACGCTTGATAAACATCCTCTAGTTTCTTTCCGGAGAAATCTAGTCTCGACACCCATGTCTGAGCAGCTCCTTCAAGATAGCTAGGAAAACAAATGATCTTCATGTCATCGTCAAGGCCATGCATAATCATGACTCTGTCAAATTGGGCAAGATGGTGTCTAGGATCTCCTTTCCCAGCGTACTTGGAGATTTCTAGCAGTTTTAGATTCTCAGGCAACTTGGAGCTTGGCTTTAATCAGAAATGACGGAAACCCAGCATCTTTGCTCGCTCTTCGAGCTGCATTTCTGCCAGTAACTCTTCCTTCAGGGACTTTTTCATTTGACCGAAGTCAATTGGAAGATGCTCAGCGGGTGAGGCTTGACTATAGCCATGAATCAACTGGTTAGATGGCTGTGGTAGCAATTGGGTATGCGGAATTGCTTCCTCGAAACGGACAACATGTCCGAGGGCGGTGTACAGATATGGCCTCATCTGCATGGCATCAGGGAGTGGCGAATTATGGTAAAAGTTTTCCAGTGGCTTGGCCCGGATGAGATTGGCAGTTTGGGCAATGATTCCAGTAGGCGGGAGCGGTGGTAATTTAAGGAAGGTGGTTGGCTAGGTTGTGGTTGTGGTCAGAATTGGATGTGGCATGGGGGCCCCGGATAACAAATCAGTTGCTTGAAACATTGTGGGATGGATGATGGCATGTTGATTCTTTGATTATGGTGTGAGATTGAATACGGGGTTTCGGGTGAATGTAAGCTTCGGTGTGTCGTCGATGTAATCATCGTCAGCATCAGTAAAGTATGGGTCTTTCCCCTTGCTATCTCTTTCCCTGCTCAACTGTTCCTCCAACCGTTCGATCGTCTGCTTCATAGCTTTTTTAATACCCCGGATCTAAAAGTGGCGATTAAATTACTCTAATATGATTATTAAAGGCCTAATGGTGCCTAAAGAGTATTGGTAAAGAAAATAAAACCAAAAGAAAAGAGAAAACACTTGAAAAGCGAAAAACGCTAAAATGCGCGTTAAATGAGTATAAGAGATATATGATCTCGAGAGGGTCCGAGATGGATTCCTAAGGCTTAGTTAGGCCTAATTAGTATACGGGAATGATTCCTGAAGAAAACGGATCCAAATAATGGATTAAAACGCTAATGGAGTTTTAAAGCGTGTTTTTTTCGAGAAAACCCGAAAACGTGGCTTTAAGTGGTCAAACGGACCCGTAAAAATTATAGTTGATTAAATAACTATAAATACGTATTAATGGAAGCTTAATAACCACTAAAAATAAAGAAACGAGAAAAATCCGAAAAACAGGCCCGGTTAGTGAATAGTGCCAAACCGGGTGAATTAACGAGCGTTTTCTGTAAAAGTCAAAAACGCTCTCAGCCTATGTTACTTAAGTGGGCCGATTTTAGAGCATGAATTAGCTCTCTCTCACACTATATCCTAGCTAATTAAGTGGTGAGTCATAAAGCAAATAGTAAAAAGTGTAAAAGTAATAAGTTACTTTTCTCTTTCCTCATTTTCTTTCTTCTCATTTGACTCCCTCATCTCTCTCATCCGTAAGCTCCACTCCTCCTTCCTCCTTGAGCGATTTTGAGCTGCAACAACAACAACAATGGAGGTCTCTCTTTCTCTCCAAGCTCAAGCCATGTTAGAGCTCCAAATGAAAAATCGAATACATACTCTTCTTCCTCTCTTCAAGCCCTATCATTCCCTCTTTCCGAAATCTCAAATGGAGGAGTTTGACCTCCATGGTTTTTGGGCATTTGAAGAGAAAAGCACACCATTTTGTAGCTTGAAGCTTCCTCTTTTTAGCAAGGTAAAAATATCCATGAAAAAGTCTTATTTTCTTCATCTTATACCTTGGCCGATTTTGGTCTCTAATGGAGCCTTGTTTATTCTCTTTTGTGAGCATTGTTTCAATCCCTAAAAGCTTGGAGGGATTTACTCTTTGATTCTTGACCGAAACCCCATCTTAGGGTTTTAAGGTAATCACCTATTTTAGAGCTTTAAGCATTTTAAATTAATGAGGCTAAGTGTTTTTACTTAAACTCATTTCTTGCTTTGAACATTGACATGGAGATGGGTAATTCCATGGTCTTTGACCGGTTTTGGGAGGAAGAGAAGAGGAGAAGAGGAGAAGAGTAATTTAAGGAAACTTAAGAGAATTCAAGGTAAGAAACCAACCCTAATGTATATTCTATATGTATTAGAATTAGGGTTGGGTTAATAAATGAATGAACCCCACTTGATTGTTGTAGAAATGTGCTTGTATAGTAATAATACAAGGGAGAAAACATTTGTAAAATAAAGTGTTTGATTTATGAGCTATGCACTTTATGGATTATGCATTGTGTTGCATTTGGAGAATTGATGAGTTTTGTGTTTTTTTTTATGTGTGCTGGTAGAACCCTTGTGGGTTTGGCTAGTTTTAGGATGAAATATGTGAAGAGATGAGTTTGGACAAGGTTAGAAAAGTAGCCAAGTTATGGCAAAATTTGTGTAGAAATCTAAGTGGGTTAAGTGTTGTTTTGAGTGGAGAATAACCTAGGAGTGGCTAGGTATGTATGGAGATTGAATTGGGTTAATAAACCACCTTGGGAATGCTAGTTTAAAGAGAGGAGAATTATGCAAAAGTTGTAGCAAAAAGGAGTTGTTTAAGTGCCTTAAGAATGGTAGAGAAGAATGGGAATTTAAGGCTTTAAGAGTGAAGCATGAACCTTGGCATGTGAAGTACATTGTCTTGTAATATATGGAATGGTCAAATAGGGTGAGAACAATAATGCAAGTGTCAAGAGAGGTTAGAAAATGCACAAGTGTGCGTTAGTGCAAAATGAGAATGCAAAGTGTATGAATTTGAATAAGAATTTGAGTAAGGATTAAACCTAGGATTTGAAGTGGTTTAGCGCATGTTTTGAGATGTTTAATTATGGAGGAAACTTGTGGAAAGTTTATGGAATGATTAGGGGTGGATTAAGGGTTGATTTGGGGGTGAAAAATCACCTTAATAGCAGTTTTTAGCAGGGTCCAGGACCTAGCCCTTGTATAAGGTCCCGGACCGCATCAAAAAAAGGCCCGATAGTGAATGCAGGAATTGGTCCAGGACAAAGTCCAGGACCAGGTATAAAAATGAGCCGAGAGTACCCAGAAGTATTGGCCCGGGACTTAGGGTCCGGACCAAGTCCCGGACCACCCCCAGAAATGCCCCGTGAGTGTTTTAAAGGTTCCTAATGATGGGGGTTTGAATGTTAATGATGTTAGATGATGTTAAGGCCTTGTTGGGTGACATGTAAAGGCCCTAAGAAGTGTAAGAAAGTGTTAGAAGAGAGTGAGAAGTGAGAACTCACATTAACAAGTGTAAAACCGAGATAACGGGATAAACGGGGTAAGTACGGGAGTACCATTTAATTATGTACCGTATGATCTTAGTATTAATAATAATGTTTGGAACATTATCAGAGAATCGTGTGTGACCCGAGCATGGTGAGATGGCACGGTAAAAGTAAAAACCCCGGTGAAAGGTATGATTTTCTCATACTCCGCGTGCTAACCGAGTTACGTTGATTTGTGTGTTTGTGTGCCGGCTTAATCAAGATTAAAGCATGAAAATAATCCGTTGATTGATTATGTCTGTCTTGTTGTATGTTGAATGAGCTAACATACTTGTATGCTGGTGTGGTCTAACATAGTGTAAAGACTGACACAAAGTGAGTAACGTTTGGCTAGAGACCCATAGATCGGGTCGATGCTTATGATAACGAAAACGTGCAAACACACAAACTATCTGTTAAAGTATAACAATAACGCAAACATATGAACTCCTTAGAATGTGAGGAGATGTACGGGTTGAGTAAATACCTGATATCGGTTAGAAAACCATATTGAAACAATCCACGAAACAAATGAGAGTGGAAGATAAGTGAACTTACTTCAAGAGGACTAAAGATAGTTCGGAGATGTGAACTAGTAAGAAGGTAAAAGAGACCTAAGGGATTAGTAGCTTCCTTGTGCCATGGTCGACCTCCTATATGAGGATTACCCGGTATAAGAAAATAACCGAAAGTATTAGTAAATGAAACGTATGGGTAACTCTTAAAACCTAAGATTAACCGAACTTGTGTATTATTCCCAAAGTCATTAGAAACTTCGAGAGTGATGCTTCTAGACTAGAACACATATTATTATTATAACTCTGAGAGAGGAGTGTATGGGAATGAGAGTAGTCCGTGAGTAGTCGGACTATGTAAAAGAGTTAGGAACTAAGAGAGAGAAAGTTCCGTGAGCTAGTTGAACCTTCCCACCATGCTAGACCAGAGTAGGGTCGAAACCGGGGAAGTAAGACTATGCTTGAGAGCCATGAGTTTTGGCCTAAGTATGTATTAAGAGTAACAAGCGTGACGTAGGAGACCTGTAGTGTCTCGAGGATCTACAAGAGCTTGAGTATAAATAACCCAAGTGTGTGGGTGAGATAATGAGTATAAGTAACCCGAGAGAATGGGTGAGTATAGTACGAGTAGCCCAAGAGAATGGGTGTTTATATGAGTAAGTAACCCGAGAGAGCGGGTGAGATATTGAATAAGTAAACGAGGCATAGTGAGGTAAACCCTCAAGGCCTAAGAGTAAACTGATACAACTAACAACCTTGTTATGTTAGTTAGGAATTGTGTTCCGTGATTGGATGTAGATTCCTTGAGTAATATACATATATATTGTATTTCTATGATGCATGTTGTTTGACTAAAATGAACTCCATGTATATCCGACAAAGTAGTCGGCGTACCCCGGTTAGCGCTTGGGGTATGCGAATTTCATATGCAGCATTAAGCTGATGTGAGCCTCGATTTTAAACCCTATCCTATGTTGAATAAAGTTGATTGGGATCTGATTGGGTTTAGGTCCACTTATAGCCTAAGATTAATAACTATGTCATATAACAATAATATTAAAACCTAAGCTAGCTCACTGGAACCTATTATGAGTCGCCACCTAATTTTAACCTAGATCAAATTAGGAAAGGAGAGTTCGGGTTCGGGGGCTTGATATTCGACTTAATTAGGGTTCAATTACTTTCATTACCCTTCCTAGGTCGTTTTTCCTCTACTTAGTTTATTTACAGCTTATTACGAGTCGTTTAACTAAGTGCGCGAGCTTCTGTTTTTTTTGTTTTTAGCATTTTTTGACAGAGAATTAAAGTGAAATTAAAGCTACCTAAACTAGGGTTTCGGAGGCAGAATTAGGTCAAATTTTGCTTACGTCCGTAGCCACGGACCAAACGTCCGAGACCACGGACCCCAGTTAACCTAAATATACAGAAAAGTCGAAATTAAAGGAAAACAAAAATTTGCAAAGTCCGGGGCCACGGACAGGATGTCCGTGGGCCCGGACATTATTAGAAAAACCTAAATTTGAATTTTTAAAATCCCGCCGCCGTCCGTGGGTGTCCGTGGCCACGGACAACCCGTCCGTGGTCCCGGACCACAGGTCCGAGGTCACGGACCACCCACGGACAGGGGTTTTCAGAAGGTTCCCGAGGGTGTTTTGAGCTCAATTTTATGGGTGTGTAGCCTGAAAGATGTACAAGGCGTTAGTGATTGAAAGTTTTCAATTTGAAATCGAATTAAGCACGAAACTTAGCAAACAAGTTATTGGGCACGAAGCGAAAACAAACGCTAATTCAGAAGCGATAAAAAGTCAATTTGACTCCAAATTTTAACACAGAGTAGTTAAAGTTGAAAAAGTCAGAAAAACATGGCTTCAACCTGTTTTACCTTTGGATTTAATGAGACTCTTCACAACGGGGATCTTTTGATGCTTCATTGACGCCGGTTTTGGATTGACTTCGAATTGTGCTTCTGACTCCTTCTTCTTTATGCTGTTAAGGACGTTTCTCTTCTGTTTTTGTGGTGGTTTTGTGTGTTTTTGGTGCTTGGAAGTTCAATAGGAGAAGAAAGGATGAGTTTTTGGTGATTTCGGTGATTTGGGTGATTTCTGCAGTGTTTTCGGTATTGATTTGAGGCTTGGAAGTGTTAGAACGTGGGGAGAAAGTTTGTGGCTGTGTTTTCTGACTTTGGAAGTGTTCTCCTCTACTTAGTTTGTTTTTGGGGGTCCTTTTATAGAAAGAGCATGGTCAAATAGATAGAGCAAGATCTTTATCTAAAAGACTGATTTTGTGCTCTAAGGGAATCTGATTTTTTAGAATATGTTGCAAGCCGATAAAAATTATGAAATTTTAACAGAAGGTAAAGAATGATTTTTAGGAATTTTGAGAGTTGGAATCGGATTATAGTTTGATAAATAATCGAATAGATAAAAATCTCACAATCTCGAATCTCACATAATTCATAACTTATTATTGGAAAGTCGAAATAATGAATTTCCAACGGCATTATTCTCTAAAAATCATCCTCTATCTTGTATTAAAATTTCATGACATTTGTTTTGATTTCGGTATTTTCCAAAGGAGAGAGAAATTGCGACTATGATTGAATTTCTCTTTTAAATTTTGGGCTAAGGTTCCAAATAAGATAATTTCAGGTTTATGACTGTATGTAGTCATGCTAACCATGTGACAATTTTATTTTAATTTTGGAAACCTTTTAATTTCTATTTTGATGCTATTTCATGTGAATTATTAAGAAATTAGCTTATATATGAATTAAAAGCTAAATTTCCAGAATAAATATTATCAGAAGATCATGAAATACCTTTCATAATGACTATGATATTTGGAAGTTTTGGAGATAATGAACAAGTATGAAATAGAAAATCCCGATGATGTCCTTGGAAAATCCCGCCTTGGTGCTTTTTTGACCCTTTTGTCCTTCGTAACACGTATGCCTTAGAGACTACTCCGGGGGGGTTGAAATTTTGGGTATAACAGATTGCCCCCCGTCAACTAGGCTTTGTAATGAAGATGAAAAGACTAGTTGATGCCTGATTGATACCCCAAAATTTTGGATCTTAAAAGACCCTACATGTAGATTGTGTCAAGCTATTCTAAGGTGCTGACTACCTATGAGTGAGAATGAAAATGAAAAGATGTCAAGCGATTCTAAGGTGTTGACTACTAAAAACGAAATGAGATAACGTCAAGCAATTCTAAGGCGTTGACTGCCTATAATGATGATATGATGTCAAGCTATTCTAAGCGTTGACTACCTATAATGATGATATGATGTCAAGCTATTCTAAGGCGTTGACTACCTATAATGATGATATGATGTCAAGCTATTCTAAGGCGTTGACTACCTATGACGAATGAGATGATGTCAAGCTATTCTAAGGCGTTGACTACCTAAAATGTGATAACCGAGTGGTATGCAAATGCAAGAATGCTGAAATGCTAATGATGCTAATGATGCTGATGCTGATGATAATGCTGATGAAGTTGATGATGCTGATGATGCTGATAATCTTTATGATGCTGATGATGTTGATGATAATGCTGATGATGCTGATGATGCTCGGATGCTTCTGGGGACCGAAACCCGTGCCAATGCTCCTGGCTGGACCCAATGTGGACTTATTGCCATCGCCCCCAAGCCGGTGTGCATGGATAACTCCTGGTAAAAACCTTGGGGACTTATTGCCTTTGCCCACCAGTTGTTGATCCCAAAAATAAGTTGACATCGCAAAAGGAGGATTTATTGCCATCACCTCGCCAACTTTCTATCGCCAGGTCTTGTGACGCGCCTGGATAATGCAACTAGGTCTTATGACGAGCCTATATGAATGAGATGAATGCAAGTGTTTGATGAGAGTGGGTAAGCTAAAGGGTAACTCTAGGTCTTACTACTAGCCTAAGGGAATGCAACTAGGTCTTATGACGGGCCTAAAGGATGGTTCTAGGTCTTATGACGAGCCTAAGAGATGGATCTAGGTCTTATGACGAGCCTAAAGGATGGATCTAGGTCTTATGACGAGCCTAAGGGATGGATCTAGGTCTTATAACGAGCCTAAGGGATGGATCTAGGTCTTATGACGAGCCTATGGATTGAGCTCTTCTACTCGGGTGAGTTTGCTACTCTGGTGAGAATTTGAAGAATCTGTATCTACGGGGTGAGAATCTGTATCTCTGAGGAATCTGCATCTTCGGGCGAGAATCTGTACTCTGAAGAATCTGTATCTTCGGGCGAGAATTTGTATCTCTGAAGAATCGTATCTTCGGGGCAAGAATCTGTATCTCTGAAGAATCTGTATCTTCGGGGTGAGAATCTGTATCTCTAAGAATCTGTCTCTCGGGGTGAGAATCTGTATCTCTGGTCTATGGTGAGGAGTTTCATACGGACGGATGCAAGGTAAACTTTATGCAAATGGTCATGATGAAAGTGATTATGAAAGTGCCAAACGTGGCAATGATGATGTGCATGTCAAAATACAATCAAAGTGTATGTAGGAAAACTTGTCCAAAACAAGAAATCGATGGAAATGTGCCAAACATGGCAATGTTAAGGATCAAAAATTGTCCAAAGCAAGACATTGCTAGAAAGTGTGCCAAATGTGGCCATGATGGGTTTATGAAACCGAAGTGTTTGAAGGAAAGTTGTTCAAGACAAGAAATTGTTGAAAGAGGTGTCAAACGTGGCAGTGTTTGATGAAAATTCTGTTTAGTGAAAAGGAAAGTGAAATTATCATTTCCTAACTATAGACTTCGGACTTGTAATTTATCTCCTACGAGATGAACATGCCGGGTGGGTATGGTGTATGATGTGAAGGTAAGGGCTTATGTGGGCCTGTGGAGTGCATGAAGTGAAGGTAGGGCTTATGTGGGCCTGTGGTGGGATGATGGTGGTGATGTTTGAGCTTTGGGTTCCAATTGGTGTTGTCATAGCAATTGTTGGAACCAACAATTGCCCCCAGTATTTTCCCTTAAGACAATCTGAGCTAGAGTTCATGGCAATCGATCATTCCGATCGATTGCCCCCAGTATTTCTTTGATCAAACGTGCGAACGAGTCTCGTCCTCACAGGTTCAAGGCTTATGTTCTGATTTGGTGCTTCCTAACCTACACTCGACGTGTTTGGTGTTTACACTCGTTTCTCACTTACGGTCACAACTTGTAGACCATTGAATTTGATACTTGATGAATTTACGCATTCGATCAGTTACTTTCACGTGATTGGATACACAACTACCAAGTCGGAAGTCTTTGAGGTTATAACGTGGCCATGGGGTGTGATGAAAGACAACGGGATCATGGAGGGATATTTGAGGTATGTGGAGCTTAAATGGGTGAACCAAAGCTGCAACTTGCGTCTTCTCTCGGATTCATCTTCCTTGTCTTGAAGTCGTCTGGCTGCTTCATGTTGACGTTGTTTTCGAGCTTCTGGACCTGGACTTTTGAAGTTGTCCTTTGCACCATTTCTCTTTTCGTCATTTGGATTTTCTCGAGGCACTTCGGGTTTGCCTTTTGTTTTATCCTTTCTTGGCTTTGCCTTCGGGGTTCTTGTGTTTCCCGGTTTTGGGCTTCGAGAGCTGTTTGATGTGAGCTCTTTTATCCTGTGTCACTCTGGGACCATTTGCGGATCGCTTTGTCATGCTGATAGCGGCATTGCTTCTTTGGACTGATGAGAATGTTATCTGAGAGTCGGGCTCCTCGCCTCCTTTGGTCACCGGGTCGGACATTCATCATTGGCTGGGTATTTTTGTGGAGTTCATAATATTCGAAAAGGGATATATGAAAGGCTCAGCGGGGGTGTCTAGGGTTTAATGACAGGGTTTGCAAGCTTTTTGGCCATGTGGTGCTGTACCTAGGTGCTTCGTCATTCCTGATAGTTGTATATCCGTTCTTTGTTACTTTTCACAGGTCTAAGCGTAAATTTACAAATTATCTCCTTCGGTCGGAGTTATGCCGTTTACCTCACCTTTGGATTGTGTGGTCTCACCGGAGTCGTGTAAAAATGACACGCTCGTTTGCTCATGGTTTTTCCGCTCAAGACACTCTCGTGAAATTTCACTCAGAGACTAGTTCATGCTTAAACGAAAGATGAAAGATGACGAACCTAAACTCAGATTGCCTCCAGTATCGATTTGGGGTTAGTGACGACATTTAAAAGATATGGATTTGGAACCGCTTTGGGGTTTTGGATGTTTTGGGATAAGGTGGGGTTTGGTAAGGCATGCTCAAAACTTCAGAAACAAAATACAAGTCTTTGTGTTCCATTGTCGGGAAATAATTAATTCATGAACCATTTTCTCAAAAAAAAAAAAAAAAAAAAACTTGTGTGAAACAAACCCTTTTTTCTTTTGTGTTATCATTTAGACTTGAAAAAGTCATTCATTTGTGAACATTAGGAAGAAGATGATTCAACAAAATCGATGCTTCTTATTAGTGGTTTGAAAACGATCATTCTTTGAAAAACATGAGAGATGCATTTGAAAGATGAGTGTTATGGCAGGTTATGCAGTAGATGCATAGGAACCCTAAAATCTCTATTGAATCGAAATCCTGCTGAACCGTCTGAAGTCGACATGCTGAAGACTCGAGCTCTTGACCGCTGGGATGTCGCTAAGATGACTGTGATCGTCTTCCTTCCAAACTTCGAGTAGGCCCTGTAAATGTCCGAACTAGGAATGCCTATGGGTTATGTAGGAAGCAATTGGGCCTGAGTCTCGCCAAACTGGGAGTGAAGTGCATAGACTAGAGTGATTCCCAGACTAGAACGGCATGTAGGCCTGAATCCAGGAATTGAGCAAACAAGCTGAAGAAATCACATGGACCGCGAATGGGCCACTGAGCCCTGAGGTCTAAGATTCGTTTGATGTTCTTGTTGGGCCTTGAACCTGGAAACTGGAATGAATGAATTATGCAAACTATCTCGGATTCAAATGTTTTATGGGCTGAAATTCTGGATTGATGAAGCGAAGCTCATGGGTCAAAACTATTGAATGGTCTATGGGCCTAGATCAAATGGAGTCATGAGTGTGTACTTGGGCCGGACTGATTGCTCTACATATGAACTGGAATTTGGGCCGATGGTTTTGGTTGGGCTAAAGATGGCACCTAGATCTAGGATTTGGGTCAGAGCCCTGAGTGAAGAGTTTTCCTAAACTAGAATGAGCCTTGGCTGAAATGTATTTGGGCCTGAAATAAAGAACATGGGCTGGAACGATCCCTAAATCACAAATGGGCCTAACGTTCTTTGGGCCAGAGAAGATGGTTGCTAAGCCGAAAAAGATTTTATTTTCAGGACTTGTGAGTTATTTCAAGTTCAGGTGGATTTCTTTTTTTTGGGGCCTAGAACTAATTGGATAATTCAAATTGGGCCAGAAGAGAAATCACCTAAGTCTAAGCTTTTGGGCCGAAGCCCGAATGACTCACATATTAAACCAAACAGGACCTCTAGGCCGCAAACAAGCAGAGCCGCCAATTCGGGTTGGGCTAGGTTGATGTAGGAGAAGTTCCTATCAATCTCTAGGCTGGGTAGTGGGCCGATCATACAAGCAAACAAGGCCCACACAAATTCAACATGTCCTCACTTGGCGTTTAAATCAAACTGGGTATGGATCGATCGGAGAGGTGCTTGGGGCATGGGCCCAGGTCACCTCAAAGGAATAGGGCTTGCACGCTATTCTCTTTGGGCTTCCCCACTTTTTTCACATCACCTGAAGGTGTGCGTCTGCGGCCGGGTCTTTGACTGACCAAACAATGGGCTAGGTAAGGACACTGCCAGGAAAACGCTTGGGGCCAAGGCCCAGGTATTAAGGGGATGTGGTTAGACGACATCCTCCTCTTTTCCCCCGCTTATTCACATCACCTAAAAGGTGTGAGTCCCTGACAGGGGACCCTCAAACGGGTCCCGGGGTGAAATCGGTTTATGTGGACCCTCGCTCTCATATGATGCAAAAGTACAGAAATTTAAATTGCGCAAAAGTAAACAAACAATGCAATAAAGCCATAAATAAACATTTTCAAGTTAAGCCCTCTTTCTTAAAATTAAACAAGTTAAAATTAAGAAGTTTGTCCCCAGCAGAGTCGCCAGTCTGTGAGCCTCGATTTTAAACCCTATCCTATGTTGAATAAAGTTGATTGGGATCTGATTGGGTTTTAGGTCCACTTATAGCCTAAGATTAATAACTATGTCATATAACAATAATTATTAAAACCTAAGCTAGCTCACTGGAACCTATTATGAGTCGCCACCTAATTTTAACCTAGATCAAATTAGGAAAGGAGAGTTCGGGTTCGGGGGCTTGATATTCGACTTAATTAGGGTTCAATTACTTTCATTACCCTTCCTAGGTCGTTTTTCCTCTACTTAGTTTATTTACGGCTTATTACGAGTCGTTTTAACCTAAGTGCGCGAGCTTCTTTTTTTTGTTTTTAGCATTTTTTGACAGAGAATTAAAGTGAAATTAAAAGCTACCTAAACTAGGGTTTCGGAGGCGGAATTAGGTCAAATTTTGCTTACGTCCGTAGCCACGGACCAAACGTCCGAGACCACGGACCCCAGTTAACCTAAATATACAGAAAAGTCGAAATTAAAGGAAAACAAAAATGCAAAGTCCGGGCCACGGACAGGATGTCCGTGGGCCCGGACATTATTAGAAAAACCTAAATTTTGAATTTTTAAAATCCCGCCGCCGTCCGTGGGTGTCCGTGGCCACGGACAACCCGTCCGTGGTCCCGGACCACAGGTCCGAGGTCACGGACCACCCACGGACAGGGGTTTTCAGAAGGTTCCCGAGGGTGTTTTGAGCTCAAATTTTATGGGTGTGTAGCCTGAAAGATGTACAAGGCGTTAGTGATTGAAAGTTTTCAATTTGAAATCGAATTAAGCACGAAACTTAGCAAACAAGTTATTGGGCAGAAGCGAAAACAAACGCTAATTCAGAAGCGATAAAAAGTCAATTTGACTCCAAATTTTAACACAGAGTAGTTAAAGTTGAACAAAGTCAGAAAAACATGGCTTCAACCTGTTTTACCTTCGGATTTAATGAGACTCTTCACAACGGGGATCTTTTGATGCTTCGTTGACGCCGGTTTTGGATTGACTTCGAATTGTGCTTCTGACTCCTTCTTCTTTATTGTTAAGGACGTTTCTCTTGTTTTTGTGGTGGTTTTGTGTGTTTTTGGTGCTTGGAAGTTCAATAGGAGAAGAAAGGATGAGTTTTTGGTGATTTCGGGGTGATTTCTGCAGTGTTTCGGTATTGATTTGAGGCTTGGAAGTGTTAGAACGTGGGGAGAAAGTTTGTGGCTGTGTTTTCTGACTTTGGAAGTGTTCTCCTCTGCCCTAGTTCGTTTTTGGGGGTCCTTTTATAGAAAGAGCATGGTCAAATAGATAGAGCAAGATCTTTATCTAAAAGACTGATTTTGTGCTCTAAGGGAATCTGATTTTTTAGAATATGTTGCAAGCCGATAAAAATTATGAAATTTTAATGAAGGTAAAGAATGATTTTTAGGAATTTTGAGAGTTGGAATCGGATTAGTTTGATAAATAATCGAATAGATAAAAATCTCACAATCTCGAATCTCACATAATTCATAACTTATTATTGGAAAGTCGAAATAATGAATTTCCAACGGCATTATTCTCTAAAAATCATCCTCTATCTTGTATTAAAATTTCATGACATTGTTTTGATTTCGGTATTTTCCAAAGGAGAGAGAAAATTGCGACTATGATGAATTCTCTTTTAAATTTTGGGCTAAGGTTCCAAATAAGATAATTTCAGGTTTATGACTGTATGTAGTCATGCTAACCATGTGACAATTTTATTTTAATTTTGGAAACCTTTTAATTTCTATTTGAGGCATTTCATGTGTTAATTATTAAAGAAATTAGCTTATAATATGAATTAAAAGCTAAATTTCCAGAATAAATATTATCAGAAGATCATGAAATACCTTTCATAATGACTATGATATTTGGAAGTGTTTGGAGATAATGAACAAGTCATATGAAAATAGAAAATCCCGAGAATGTCCTTGGAAATCCCCCTTGGTGCTTTTTGACCCCTGTTGTCCTTCGTAACACGTATGCCTTAGAGACTACTCCGGGGGGTTGAATTTTGGGTATAACACCTCTTAGCCCTAGGGGCAACGTTTTTATTTTTACAGGTACACCGAGATGTTACCGTTTGAGAGTAGGACGGGGTCGGTGGGTTGCACGGGTAGTTGATATATTACTTATGTATTGAAAGAGGTGTCAGACCGAATATGTTGTTCGGCATCCTATGTTGTAGACTCGGTATAGTAAAGAATTGATTTGAGTAAAGTATTTGTATTGTGTATTCGTTGTTCTAGTTCATCAGACCGTTACGGTATGAAGAAAGGCCTGGTTAGCCACATGGGGCTACGGCGTTGTGCACCCCTCGTTGTAATTGGAGTTCCGCTGCGTGAGTAGAGTAATTATAACGGTTAAGAGAATGACGAGGTTAACGGTTGGGGTGTTACAAAAATGGTATCAGAGCGAATATCGCTCTAATGACTGGAAATACCGAGCTTAGGAAATACCGAGTTAGGAATTATACATAGGGCTATGGGTTGAGTGGTATCGTGAGAGCTCTCTAGTTAGGAACTTCCAGTATGATTGGATACCTACAATACCAGACCCGCCTCCACAACCCCCGATTTAAAAGCTGGGAAAGAACGCTAGGATAGAGAAACCTAATCTGGCAGTTATCAAACACTTCAATCTGAACCAGAATCTGTCATGCGGTAGATCCCGAGAACCGGAGACCCCGGCGACGGATCCCGCTGGGCGACAATAACCGCACTCGATGGCAACGTCAAACAACCTATTCCAGGGAGACCTGAATCGTGGCAGCTTGGGGCGACATGCTTTGCAGTCGCGAAACCTAGCTGGCGAGTGGCAGCAAGAAAAGCACCAAACGTGCGACTAGACGGACTCATAAGAATAACGAGAACCGGGACACATGTCTACAGACTGCCATGGTTATGTAATACCACTAACGGCTAGTGAGAGTAGGTGCACCCACCCTGCCACATCCAAAGATTGAAATACGATGATATAGCTTAGACAGCTACGAGCATAACTACGGGCCTGCCTGAATAGGATTACTGAAGCAGTGCCTAATTACTTAAACCTCGTAACCACAATGAAGACGTGGGAACGACAACGAGAAGCTAGAACTAAATAATTAGGACTCCGACAGTGGAGAAGCACCTAAAGGATTAAGGAAGAGCCGACAAGGCTACCAATACAGTGTGAACACTACCGAGACCGGTATGAGTTAACCCAAAAACCGCCTGTACCGTGCACTTGCCACGGCAAGTGTATTAATGCGACTATTAAGAGGCGCTTTGACAAGCGACCAGTACCTAGCAATTACCAAAAAGGCGAGAGAATCCAATATGGCAAAACAACCCTAAGAATTGTGAAACGAAACCTTGAAAAGGCCTGACGGCCTGATCATTGTACTAAGATCATACCCGTCAGTGAGAAGCTGGACTCGGTAAGGAGCAGCCGGCATTGAAATGCCATGAAGAATTTACCTTCAAAACCCAATTTTCTTTCGAAACTCGAATTTTCCAAAAACCCCCCAAATTTAAAAAGCAAACCAGGGAACCATGGTAATTATCATAGGACGATATGAGGGGAGTTGGCAACAGAATACTTCACCTAGGCGTGTGACCGACACTACAAGTGTACACAAACGAGACATGGGATGACCGCACTCCGAAGGAGCTTGCGGGCCTGACAGACCAGTTATGAGTTAGTCGGGTAAGTGGTAACGTATCAATAAGATACTCCATGTATGTATACAAGTAGAGTACGGAACACGGGAAGTAGTCGACTCCATACTACGGACCATAAGACAAGTTAAAACCAAATAGTTGGATACCTCGGATGATCGAAGAACACGAAGAAGCTTACCAAGCTAAAGGAGTCCAAAATCCAGTAAGGTGACGGACATCAGGATATAGCTGGATAAGTGCGGGAAGCACAGAGTATAAAAGGAGGAAATACCTAATAACTGGAATGAATACCAGTGTAAGCGATAAGATGAATGCCTTAAGTGATCATATCAATGTTAGATAAACGGGATATGATTCTCACAACATACCTCACTGAGGACAATAATGACCTGACCAATGATCTACCCAATAACGGGAGACGTTACAACCCAAAATGGGATAGTTCAAAATATGTGTGACCGCAAGGCGGAGTAAGTACCTGAACATACCCATAAGTACAAGCCAGATGTAATGGCGATTCAGTACACCAGGAGCAATCCGTGAAGGGTACCGAAATCAACAGTAGTTGAACGAGATATCGTGTTGGGAACACAAGTGTTAAAGCAAACACTCGGGTAGAACCCGAAGGGATCCCACGTAACACGGGATACCCTAAATTGCCAGAGGGCATGAAATGATACCAGATACTTAAAGGGCCTTCCATGTATGGAAGCGTGACGAAACAACTATATAAAAAAAACCCAGTAGTGCCTCCAAACCATTTAATGGTATATGGAGAAGAAGGAACTTGTATAAACAGCCGCACAGAGCATGGCTCAAGGCAAGGTGGCTTGTAAGCCGATAGAACTAACTACAAACTGTAGATTTAAACATTGAAACCTATGCATAAAGGCATAAGAAGAAACAGTGGAAATGAACCACTACTTTAGAGTGGGGATAACCACTTGTTATTGGGGGGCCTATGGAGCGGCAATTGTGTGAATCCTCCAGAGAAAGGCTACCACCTAAGTATGTTATGTGAAACCGCTAAGCGGTGTAATAAAACCTGAGCATGTGTATATTGCCAAGGTGTATATGAAATCCAATAGTATGTAGAAAGGCTTGATAGCAATGGAAGGAAACCGATAGAGTAGTCGGATGAGTAGTGAACCGGCTGTGTGCAATATGAACTGCAAAGTAAGCAGTGCGCAAGTGCGCAGAGAGAGTCAAAGAATAGCGTATTTGTTGAGCCAAGGGAATGGCAAGCCATAGTGTAAATGACGAGAACACCTGGGCGGAAGCTAAAGTAGTAGCGGATGCCATGAAAATGAATAAGAACATGGTACACAGTACCACCATTGTAAGGTAGTAAGATAATGATATGAAGCTGATAAGCAAATGTGTAAAGGAGACATGTTCGTTCCTATCTCATGAGAGATTTACTGTCAAGTGTTTACACTTCTACACTCTGTATGACTGAGTGTTTTGGTATTGCACTTGTGCAGTAATGATCGAGTGGGAGAGCCAGGAATTGAGAAATGTCAATGAAGCCAGTTGAGCGAGAATTTAGGGAAATAACCGTGCGACGACTGGCCAAAGATGCACGAAGAATCTGGGCCATAACCCACAGGTCCCAGGACCGATGCGTGGTAAAGGCAGAGTAGTATGTATGAAGAACTCCTTACAGAAAAAAATAAACAAACACGATTCAAAAGCCATTATTAAACGAGGAAGCACTACATACTGAGTAGTAGCTTGACCACAACCGACAAAGAGTCGGAAAAAGTGGTGAATAACCACGAGAGTATACAAAGTTATACAAAAATAGATTTCTAGAGAGCTGGAGAGAAAATCTATAACTCATCGAATTCGCATACGTAAGAGATACCAAGCGACGATTGAGAAAACTTATTCCCAACACAAAAAGGGGATAAAGAGGAAGTGAGTAATACGTTGAGAATATCGAAAGGCGAGTTAAGCTCTAGTTATCAGGTCACACAGCAAAAGCTAGTGGACCGTAATTCAAAGCTGCCAATGTGAGTAATGGCTAACCATAAACCCTTGAAGCCTTAGAGGCTAGAACCAACCCGCTTATGAATTAATTAACCAATGTTCAGTGATAAACATATGGTCGATTACGCGGGCTTAACCCTTTTAAGGGGGGTAGGGCGAGAAACCGCTTAGAGTATGTTTTACGTACAGATGCGTAAACTACTATGTGCATAGCACAAAGAAAATTGTTTTGATGTTTGGAACTATGTTTTACGTACAAATGCGTAAACTACTATGTGCATAGCACAAAGAAAATTGTTTTGATGTTTGGAACTCATGTTACATAAACATGTGTACCCATTCATTGTGTAATTATTATTATCGTGCATGAGATGCTAGTAACGAGTATATAATATGAAAGGAGTAGAGAACTCCTGGGGAATGAGAATCCCTATAGTATATGTCTAGTGAGATTAGACCATGGTTGTAAAAAACGGTACGGTACGGCCGTTTATATGCCGTATCGTCCGTTTTGCAATGAACGTATTGATACGGCCGTATGAAATCCGTCTTGTCTAACACCCCGTCTCTCAGTGGCGTATGGCCGTATGATCATCTGTATTTCCGTATTTACCATATTTTTAAATAATACGGTATAAACTATTAAAGACAACGATTTGACAGGAACAAAAAAAGAATAATTTTTTCTATTAAATATCTAAATGAAAATAATGTTGACCTTATATAAGGTTTTACTTAAAAAAATTGTGATATAAGCACCACCACCATTAACTATACATTGAATATTTATGAGGTCAAAATTACAACTATACTAACTTTTTCTATCCTACCTTTTTTTGTTCTTTTTTTCTACTTAGTAGTATTGTGATTTTTTTCTTAAATTCACTTATATAACTTATTATATCATTGAACAAAACTTCTACAAAATTCTTATGGTTAAGAACATGGTTGTAAAAAACGGTACGGTACGGCCGTTTATATGCCGTATCGTCCGTTTTTGCAATGAAACGTATTGATACGGCCGTATGAAATCCGTCTTGTCTAACACCCCGTCTCTCAGTGGCGTATGGCCGTATGATCATCTGTATTTCCGTATTTACCATATTTTTAAATAATACGGTATAAACTATTAAAGACAACGATTTGACAGGAACAAAAAAGAATAATTTTTTTCTATTAAATATCTAAATGAAATAGTTGACCTTATATAAGGTTTTACTTAAAAATTGTGATATAAGCACCACCACCATTAACTATACATTGAATATTTCTGAGGTCAAAATTACAACTATACTACTAACTTTTCTATCCTACCTTTTTTGTTCTTTTTTTCTACTTAGTAGTATTGTGATTTTTTTCTTAAATTCACTTATATAACTTATATTTATCATTGAACAAAACTTCACAAAATTCTTATGGTTTAAGAATGTGATAACTTTATATATTTACATATACAATTTAAGGTATTAATAACAAATACAAATTTAAGTACAAAGTGGAACATATTTCATGCTTGTAAATATTATTTTAAATCTTTTTATTTAAATATATAATATTTCATCCGTACTGGTTCCCCGTTTTATCCGTAATGATACTTCCGTATCACGTACTTTCAGTAGTCTGTATTGAACTCCCGTACCATTTTTCACAACCTTGGTTAAGAATGTGATAACTTTATAATATTTACATATACAATTTAAGGTATTAATAACAAATACAAATTTTAAGTACAAAGTGGAACATATTTCATGCTTGTAATATTTTTTTAAATCTTTTTTATTTAAATATATATATTTCATCCGTACTGGTTCCCCGTTTTATCCGTAATGATACTTCCGTATCACGTACTTTCAGTAGTCCGTATTGAACTCCCGTACCGTTTTTCACAACCTTGGATTAGACATGAGACATGATGAGTATGAATCGGTATGAAACCGATGTGTAACCTTGTAGGGAGTGAGTTCCCTAAGTGATATTATTTAAGAATGATTGATGGAGTGAGTTCCATCCTTTGGAGTTGTATGTGTTATGTTTTAAATTGAGTAACAATCTGACTAATGAGACCATAAGTATGTAATGCCTAGGCAAGGTAAGTGAAACAAATAGAGAATAATGGATGACTTAAGTTCCATGATAAAAAAGATAAGTTAAAATGGATTGTTGTATGAATATGACTAGAAAGAGTAAAAGATAGAAAACGAAAATGTTTGACTATCTGATTGTTTGAAATTGACGTGAGAGGTGGAACTTGATCTGCTAGCGATCAAGAGAAACCGAACACAAATTGGGGTGGAAGAATAGTTCAACACTGATGCTGATCACATCAAGGTTGGATGATTCTTGAAGCTCCCTATAAGTGGTCACAAGTAATCACGCTAAGAAAAGAGGCAACTATCATAAATGGATTTGGAGTTGTCTGATGTTTTAAAAATAATTTTCAAACAGAATTTGAAAAAAAAAAAAATTTCTTCAAGTATGAATATGGAAATGAAAATTGGTTTTGAAACCGCTATCACCCGCCGATGGCTGTGGCCTTAAGTCTTGATGACCGGTAGAACGGTGGGCGTGAATTAGTTTTGAAACCATTTCACCGTACGTGTGGCGGTCCTAAGTGACCGGTTGGGGCGGTGACAGTGTGTGATTTTTCCAAAGGCAGCGGGACGGGAGAGTACCCTGAGACGTTCCTGTTTGAGTGAGTCAACCAGAGTGCCTGAGGATATGTATATGTGTAACGTTTGATCAGAACCGAAGGGACCGTGGGCTAGAGAGAGTAAGTGCCCATTTTTCATGAAACGGCCGTGAACCAGAAAGAGTAAGTGTTCACGTGACGGTACCTGAGGGATCGGCAGTGTATTACTCAATATGGATCGAGGACTGTAGAGCCTTCTTGTCTTCGGATCGATTCCATGGAGAGAATACAAAGAGTATTTTTGATTGCTATACATGCTGTGATATATGTGTGGTATGTGTAGTGTGAAATGAGACTGACTTGTGGAGTCTGTAAGGTTATACATGTATTATAACCTTGGCATAGTACGCCCATGAGAGTAACCATCTAGATTCACCAACTTTGAGGACAAAGTTCCTAAGGGGGGTAGATTTTAATACCCCGGATCTAAAAGTGGCGATTAAATTACTCTAATATGATTATTAAAGGCCTAATGGTGCCTAAAGAGTATTGGTAAAGAAAATAAAACCAAAAGAAAAGAGAAAACGCTTGAAAAGCGAAAAACGCTAAAATGTGCGTTAAATGAGTATAAGAGATATATGATCTCGAGAGGGCCCGAGATGGATTCCTAAGGCTTAGTTAGGCCTAATTATTATACGGGAATGATTCCCGAAGAAAACGGATCCAAATAATAAATTAAAACGCTAACGGAGTTTTAAAGCGTGTTTTTTTTTAGAAAACCCGAAAACGTGACTTTAAGTGGTCAAACGGACCCGTAAAAATTATAGTTGATTAAATAACTATAAATACGTATTAATGGAAGCTTAATAACCACTAAAAATAAAGAAACGAGAAAAATCCAAAAAACGGGCCCGGTTAGTGAATAGTGCCAAACCGGGTGAATTAACGAGCGTTTTCTGTAAAAGTCAAAAACGCTCTCAGCCTATGTTACTTAAGTGGGCCGATTTTAGAGCATGAATTAGCTCTCTCTCACAATATATCCTAGCTAATTAAGCGGTGAGTCATAAAGAAAATAGTAAAAAGTGTAAAAGTAATAAGTTACTTTTCTCTTTCCTCTTTCCTCATTTTCTTTCTTCTCATTTGACTCCCTCATCTCTCTCATCCGTAAGCTCCACTCCTCCTTCCTCCTTAAGCGATTTTGAGCTGCAACAACAACAACAATGGAGGTCTCTCTTTCTCTCCAAGCTCAAGCCATGTTAGAGCTCCAAATGAAAAATCGAATACATACTCTTCTTCCTCTCTTCAAGCCCTATCATTCCCTCTTTCCGAAATCTCAAATGGAGGAGTTTGACCTCCATGGTTTTTGGGCATTTGAAGAGAAAAGCACACCATTTTGTAGCTTGAAGCTTCCTCTTTTTAGCAAGGTAAAAATATCCATGAAAAAGTCTTATTTTCTTCATCTTATACCTTGGCTGATTTTGGTCTCTAATGGAGCCTTGTTTATTCTCTTTTGTGAGCATTGTTTCAATCCCTAAAAGCTTGGAGGGATTTACTCTTTGATTCTTGACCGAAACCCCATCTTAGGGTTTTAAGGTAATCACCTATTTTAGAGCTTTAAGCATTTTAAATTAATGAGGCTAAGTGTTTTTACTTAAACTCATTTCTTGCTTTGAACATTGACATGGAGATGGGTAATTCCATGGTCTTTGACCGGTTTTGGGAGGAAGAGAAGAGGAGAAGAGGAGAAGAGTAATTTAAGGAAACTTAAGAGAATTCAAGGTAAGAAACCAACCCTAATGTATATTCTATATGTATTAGAATTTGGGCTGGGTTAATAAATGAATGAACCCCACTTGATTGTAGTAGAAATGTGCTTGTATAGTAATAATACAAGGGAGAAAACATTTGTAAAATAAAGTGTTTGATTTATGAGCTATGCACTTTATGGATTATGCATTGTGTTGCATTTGGAAAATTGATGAGTTTTGTGTTTTTTTTTTATGTGTGCTGGTAGAACCCTTGTGGGTTTGGCTAGTTTTAGGATGAAATATGTGAAGAGATGAGTTTGGACAAGGTTAGAAAAGTAGCCAAGTTATGGAAAAATTTGTGTAGAAATCTAAGTGGGTTAAGTGTTGTTTTGAGTGGAGAATAACCTAGGAGTGGCTAGGTATGTATGGAGATTGAATTGGGTTAATAAACCATGGGAATGCTAGTTTAAAGAGAGGAGAATTATGCAAAAGTTGTAGCAAAAAGGAGTTGTTTAATTGCCTTAAGAATGGTAGAGAATAATGGGAATTTAAGGCTTTAAGAGTGAAGCATGAACCTTGGCATGTGAAGTACATTGTCTTGTAATATATGGAATGGTCAAATAGGGTGAGAACAATAATGCAAGTGTCAAGAGAGGTTAGAAAATGCACAAGTGTGCGTTAGTGCAAAATGAGAATGCAAAGTGTGTGAATTTGAATAAGAATTTGAGTAAGGATTAAACCTAGGATTTGAAGTGGTTTAGCGCATGTTTTGAGATGTTTAATTATGGAGGAAACTTGTGGAAAGTTTATGGAATGATTAGGGGTGGATTAAGGGTTGATTTGGGGGTGAAAAATCACCTTAATAGCAGTTTTTAGCAGGGTCCGGGACCTAGCCCTTGTATAAGGTCCCGGACCGCATCAAAAAAAGGCCCGAGAGTGAATGCAGGAATTGGTCCGGGACTTAAGTCCAGGACCAGGTAGAAAAATGAGCCGAGAGTACGCAGAAGTATTGGTCCGGGACTTAGGGTCCGGACCAAGTCCCGGACCACCCCCAGAAATGCCCCGTGAGTGTTTTAAAGGTTCCTAATGATGGGGGTTTGAATGTTAATGATGTTAGATGATGTTAAGGCCTTGTTGGGTGACATGTAAAGGCCCTAAGAAGTGTAAGACAGTGTTAGAAGAGAGTGAGAAGTGAGAACTCACATTAACAAGTGTAAAACCGAGATAACGGGATAAACGGGGTAAGTACGGGAGTACCATTTTTGTACCGCATGATCTTAGTATTAATAATAATGTTTGGAACATTATCAAAGAATCGTGTGTGACCCGAGCATGGTGAGATGACACGGTAAAAGTAAAAACCCCGGTGAAAGGTATGATTTTCTCATACTCCGCGTGCTAACCGAGTTACGTTGATTTGTGTGTTTGTGTGCCGGCTTAATCAAGATTAAAGCATGAAAATAATCCGTTGATTGATTATGTATGTCTTGTTGTATGTTGAATGAGCTAACATACTTGTATGCTGGTGTGGTCTAACATAGTGTAAAGACCGACACAAAGTGAGTAACGTTTGGCTAGAGACCCATAGATCGGGTCGATGCTTATGATAACGAAAACGTGCAAACACACAAACTATCTGTTAAAGTATAACGATAACGCAAACATATGAACTCCTTAGAATGTGAGGAGAAGTACGGGTTGAGTAAATACCCGATATCGGTTAGAAAACCATATTGAAACAATCCACGAAACAAATGAGAGTGGAAGATAAGTGAACTTACTTCAAGAGGACTAAAGATAGTTCGGAGATGTGAACTAGTAAGAAGGTAAAAGAGACCTAAGGGATTAGTAGCTTCCTTGTGCCATGGTCGACCTCCTATATGAGGATTTACCCGGTATAAGAAAATAACCGAAAGTTTGAGTAAATGAAACGTATGGGTAACTCTTAAAACCTAAGATTAACCGAACTTGTGTATTATTCCCAAAGTCATTAGAAACTTCGAGAGTGATGCTTCTAGACTAGAACACATATTATTATTATAACTCCGAGAGAGGAGTGTATGGGAATGAGAGTAGTCCGTGAGTAGTCGGACTATGTAAAAGAGTTAGGAACTAAGAGAGAGAGTTCCGTGAGCTAGTTGAACCTTCCCACCATGCTAGACCAGAGTAGGGTCGAAACCGGGGAAGTAAGACTATGCTTGAGAGCTATGAGTTTTGGCCTAAGTATGTATTAAGAGTAACAAGCGTGACGTAGGAGACCTGTAGTGTCTCGAGGATCTACAAGAACTTGAGTATAAATAACCCAAGTGTGTGGGTGAGATAATGAGTATAAGTAACCCGAGAGAATGGGTGAGTATAGTACGAGTAGCCCAAGAGAATGGGTGTTTATATGAGTAAGTAACCCGAGAGAGCGGGTGAGATATTGAATAAGTAAACGAGGCATAGTGAGGTATAACCCTCAAGGCCTAAGAGTAAACTGATACAACTAACAACCTTGTTATGTTAGTTAGGAATTGTGTTCCGTGATTGGATGTAGATTCCTTGAGTAATATACATATATATTGTATTGCTATGATGCATGTTGTTTGACTAAAATGAACTCCATGTATATCCGACAAAGTAGTCGGCGTACCCCGGTTAGCGCTCGGGGTATGTGAATTTCATATGCAGCGTTAAGCTGAGACCCTAGGGGCAACGTTTTTATTTTACAGGTACACCGAAGATGTTACTGTTTGAGAGTAGGACGGGGTCGGTGGGTTGCACGGGTAGTTAGATATAATTACTTATGTATTGAAAGAGGTGTAAGACCGAATATGTTGTCGGCATCCATATGTTGTAGACTCGGTATAGTAAAGAATTGATTTGAGTAAAGTATTTGTATTGTGTATTCGGTTGTTCCAGTTCATCAGACCGTTACGGTATGTAAGAAAGGCTTGGTTAGCCACATGGGTGGCTAACGGCGTTGTTTCACCCCTCGTTGTAATTGGAGTTCCGCTGCGTGAGTAGGAGTAATTAGTAACGGTTTAAGAGGTAATGACGAGATTAACGGTTGGGGTGTTACAGCTTTTTCATTTTTAGCGATTGCTCCAGCATGCGATACAGAACATTGGGATCAGGAAGATTTGCAGCACTGCCACTGGCCCCTACAGCCACACTTGCGCTTGCTTCAGCAGCTGACGCGACCGTGGTATTTTAAGAAGCAGTGGGATTCATCATACTTGGGACCATTGTGTCCGATGAGGCTTCCGTCGTGGTGTCGCTGGCCAGCCTGCCTCTAGAGTCTCGTTTCCAAAATCGAGTAATGTTGCGAGACTGGAAGAAAACTCATTATATTTCCGCTTTCCGCGATGCCCGGGGAATACATAATATGTGAAAAATGTTAGTATGAAAGTAACGTGAAAAGGTGAGAGAGGGTGAGAGAGTGAGAATGAAAGAGAGGTCGTCCCCGACTTTTTTGGGTAAAACACTTTTCGTAAACAAACACTTTCTAAGCGAAAAGGCGCACGAGCCTGTTTTCATTTCCAATAAAGAGAAACAGTGACCATACCATCATTACATAATTAGAGATTTCATCCTGGGGAAAAGGGAATACATCTCAATTCAAAGGGGGAAAACAATAAAAAGCATTAGCCCTAAGGTAAGGTGAATGAGCTGCCGTCATTACATGATTAGAGATTACATCCTGGGGGAAAAGGGAATACATCTAAATTCAAAGAGGGAAAACAATAAAAAGCATTAGCCCTAAGGTAAGGTGAATAAGCTGTCGTCATTACATGATTAGAGATTCACTGCTGGAAAAAAAGAATAAAAAACGGGCTATAAAACACGATTTGTGTAGTAAGCATTTTTTTTGTAGTGGTCGGAAAACATAAAAAATGCTTTGTGTAGGAAGTGTTCTTTAAAGTGTATGGCCGGAGCACATAAAAAACGCTTATATTAGGAAGCGTCATTTATAGCTCTTAGTAAGACACTATAAAGAACGCTTCTTAATAATAAGCATTCTTTATAGTCAACTATAAAGAACGCTTCTTAATAATAAGCGTTCTTTATAGTCGACTATAAAGAACGGTTATTATTAAGAAGCATTCTTTATAGTGTCTTACTAAGAGTTATAAATGACGCTTCATAATATAAGCGTTTTTTATAAGTCAAGTTATAATGGACGCGCATTTTTTGGCTCAAATTTGAACATGCCACTCTTCTCTCTTCTTAATCTTCCATATATTCTCTTCCGGACATGGATTTTTTGGCTCAAATTTTAACATGCCGCTCTTCTCTCTTCTTAATCTTCCATATATTCTCTTCTGGATGTAGATTTTTTGGCTCAAATTTGAACATGTCGCTCTTCTCTCTTCTTAATCTTCCATATATTATTTTCACTCGCGTTAATTTTGCAACCTACGCTGCACCTCTTTAATTCTCTTCTCATGGTAATTTTACAACCATAACTGGCGACCAAGGAACATGGATTGTGCCTCTTCCATACTCTTCGATCATAAAAATTTTGCAACCGGCCATAACTGGCGAACAATGTATGTGCTCTGCACCACTTCCATTCACTTCACTCATGGTAATTTTGCAACCCTAACTAGTGAACAAATAATATAATGCTCTGCACCTCTAGCTTCCCTTCTCTTCACTCACGACTCTTGTGCTTGCCAACAAGTAACATACCACTCTGCCTCTATCTTCTCATGGTAATTTTGCAATCCTAATTAACTGGCCAACAAGGAACATGCATGTTCTACGCCTCTTCCATTCTCTACTCACGATTTTGCAACCCCTGGCGAACAAGGAACATGCTCTACGCCTCTTTAATCTCTATTCACAATAATTTTACAGGTTTTTGTATGTCGAATATGTGAAAATGCACAAGGAAAGGGAAAATAAAAAAAAATAAAAAAATAATAATGAAGAACGCTTCCTTATAAAAGTGTTCTTTATTCTATCAAAAATATGGCGCCAAGACACTATACAGAACACTTCTTAATAATAAGCGTTCTTTATAGTCGACTATAAAGAACGCTTATTATTAAGAAGTGTTCTTTATAGTGTCTTACTAAGAGCTATAAAGAACGCTTCCAAATATAAGCGTTTTTTATAAGTCAAGTATAAAGAACGCTTCTTAAGCGTTCTTTATAACTCTTACTTTTTGCGTCGCTCGCATAAAGAACTCTTTATAAACGTTCTTTTATAGCCGAAATAAGCGTTTTTTATTCTTTTTTTCCAGCAGTGATTACATCCTGGGGGAAAAGGGAATACATCTCAAATCAAAGAGGGAAAACAATAAAAAGCGTTAGCCCTAAGGTAAGGTGAATGAGCTACCGTCATTACATGATTAGAGATTACATCCTGGGGGAAAAGGGAATACATCTCAATTCAAAGGGGGGAAATAATAAAAAGCATTAGCCCTAAGGTAAGGTGGATAAGCTGCCGTCATTACATGATTAGAGATTACATCCTGGGGGAAAGAGGAATACATCTCAAATCAAAGGGGGAAACTATAAAAAGCATTAGTCCTAAGATGACATGAACAAAAAGGGAGAGGACTAAACAGGGAAGGTAGATGATTGTCCCCTTATATTGCAGCTTCTGCTTCTTCTTCGCCTTCTTCTCTTTTTTCTTCTTCTGTTTGGCTGAGGAGGGAGCATCAAGTACAATGGGCAAATCAGGTTTCTGCTTGAGTACTGGGTGATCAGGAGAATATGGGGTTTTTATGACTCGATCCACCCTTTTCTCTAGCCATGACCTATAAGAGTCATTTAAGTTGTAGTCCTGGTAAGGGAGTTTGAGGATTGCCCACTTTGACCCTGAACCATAAGCTCTGATGACATATCGGATGGTGGCCTCGGTATATCTGTGGACAACGGAGTT
Source organism: Limonium bicolor (assembly GCA_023374045.1). Lineage (NCBI taxonomy): Eukaryota > Viridiplantae > Streptophyta > Magnoliopsida > Caryophyllales > Plumbaginaceae > Limonium > Limonium bicolor. The sequence continues at coordinate 49,130 of JAIOTZ010000490.1, forward strand.
GGCTGTTCTAGCACCCGGGACGATTTGTTCACGTTCAAATTATCGCATGGCTCTTAGGGGATAAATCGTGACCAAACGGTCCAAACCGTATAGAAGTATACCATCATGTCCAGCTGACTCGAATGTTCCTCCTTGAATGTTCCAGTCAATTATAACCCAAACTATGTCCATTTCGTGGTAAATATCTCCAAAATAGGCTTTCCATCCATTTTGAGGGTTTTTTCTTCGAGCTCAGGCAGACATGTAAGTGTCTATGTTAAAGACTGAGAAAGTAGCTGGTGGCAAAAGCTTCAGATGGTCAAACAACCAGACTTGTAACATAGTGGACTTCCCACAAAGAAAGT
>JAIOTZ010000491.1:0-49457 GCA_023374045.1 Limonium bicolor
TGATGTTTATCCAACATGCATGCTTACTCGCGTGATTTTAACACTACAATGTTGTATGAGAGAGACATTGAAGCTAAGTGGGAGTAATCGCTACCAAATTCCTCATATAAAGAAAGGGCAACTTGAAAAAGAAGACCGTCTACCAAACACACATCATATGAATCCATCATAATTCAAACTATTAGAGATTGGTTTGAACTCAATCTTTAAAATTCATGTATTACAATATGATTAGTGACAATATGTAGTCTTTAAAATTTATGCTTTCCATGTTCAAGTATTTCAAAAAATAGGATTAGATAACATGAATCTCATACCAACTTTAAAAAATAAAGAGTGCTCAAATAGTAAAAAATTGAACTAATTAAAAAAAAATCCAACCATAGGTCAAACACTTACACTAGTCTTTAATCAAAATGATGATACTGCAAGATCACTACTCAAAATAACACAACATCAATACTAAGCACACTTCACATTGTGACTCCAAGTCGTCATGGTTGATTAATTTAGAACAAGAAATTGTGGTAAAAGTATTTTCAACATTTATCAGGATATATCTAGTCACATTATATGTACTGGTTTATAGGTTGTACACTTAGGGTTATATTTGTAATTTTCTAGATTGTATTTTAGGACTTTACAAATGTAATTTCTTCTCGGTCACCTCTTGACCACATATAGTAAGTAGCCTCTCGGGACTACTCACTTCTCATATACTGTACACTCATCTTCCTTCGAGAGATTCATTCGATGAAGAGAACTTCGTTCTTCTCTTAATAAAATCAGAAGTTTGTTTGAGATTGTCAAGAATTGACATGGTATCAGAGCTCAGTCTCTACCAAATTAGAAAGATGGAGAAGGGAAACGAAATCATCACTGAGGAAGGGCAGAAAACGCCGGAAAAGAAATCGTCCACAACCCTAGATGTTAATGACCCACTGTATGTAGCGGCGACAGAGCAAACCGGGCAAATCTTGGCGCCGAAGTTCACAGGCGAGGGTTTCCTCGGATGGAAGTGGACCATGCAGCAGGCTCTCAGCGCGAAGAACAAAATCGGTTTTGTCGACGGGAGTATAAAGCGGCCAGATCCACAAGACACCATGAGAATGGGAGCTTGGAAGAGAGCAAGATCTCTCGTAGTCACCTGGATCATCTCTTCGTTATCTCCAAACATAGCGAGGAGCGTTATGTACACGGAGGACCCGAAGGCGATTTGGGACTGGCTCTGTCACCGGTTCCAAAAGAAGAATATGGCGACCCTGCATAGTATCAAGGCGCAGATTGCTAGTCTCAAACAGGGAGATGATACGGTTAATGACTACCTGATGAAGTCGAAGGAAACTTGGGCGGAATACGATTTAGTAAAGCCCTTCGACAGTTGCGATTGTTGCAGCTCTTGCACGTCTCTGGAGAAGCAACGCAAAAGCCGAGACGAAGAAGAGGCTATCCATTTCTTGATGGGACTAAATAAGTCCTACTCACATCTCCGCGGGCAAATTCTCGCCGCCAAGGAACTTCCCAGCCTCGATGATATTTTCGCCACTATCGCTCAAGAAGAACAGACCAGAGAATCCACCGATTCGAAGGAAGAGAGCGACCAAGCCTTGGCTCTGGCGATGCGAGCAGGAAGCAGTAACTACAGCAACAAGATGAAGAACAACTCAACCTCCACTAACTACAAATCGGACTATAAACCGGCGACCAAGAAAACCCCAAGCAAGGGCACCAATCTTGGAAGGAAAGACTCGCCCAAGTGTCAAAATTGCGGAAAGTTAGGTCACCTCCGAAATGAATGTTGGTGGATAGTGGGGTTCCCATCTGGCGATTCAAAGAACGCATCAGATTCAAGGCAGCAGCAGAGAGATATCCGCGTAGGCTCTGTGGTCAGTCAAAAGGCGAATGGTGGCGATGGATCAGCCGATGGTGAAACACCAGTGAAGGGCTTCACCGCAGAACAACTGCAGCAACTGGTTGTTTTCCTCCAACAACAGAAGGATAATACTGGAGCAACTAAAACAGGTGATTTCGGAGAATTTTCAGGTAATCCTAAAACCCTTCTAAATTATCTGCCTTGTCTGATTTCGAATGCAAATTCGATGTTGAATAAACTGCGAGAAGTTTGGATTTTAGACTCAGGGGCCACAGAACACATTAGTGGAAATAGAAATCTGCTTTCTGATTGTGTGTTGCTTAGTGAAAGAAAAGAAATCACTTTACCTGATGGCAACATAAAACACGTTGATCAAATTGGAAAGCTTATGACGAATGGGTTAACTTATCTGAAAGGAATCATGTATGTTAACAGTTTCATGTTTAACATCATTTCTGTGGCAAAACTTGTTAAGGAACATAATATGTCCGTTGTTTTCAACCAATACTCTTGCACTTTGCAGGATTCTAAAACAGGAAGGTTACAAGAAATTGGGAAACATGTTTGTGGTTTATACATTGTGAATATGGAGATGTTGCGTGATTTTGTTCTCTGCAATAGGACTTTACCTACATCTTGTATGAATCTGTATGCTGATGTTTCTGCTGTGAATAATACAAATGATTACATACTTTGGCACAGTAGATTAGGCCATGTCCCTTTACTAAAACTGAGCAAAATCATTGACTTACGTATCCCTGACAATGTCAAAAACTCTGGCTTACCTTGTGCTGTTTGTTACAAAGCCAAAGGAAAGCGCCATAAATTTCCCAAATCAAGTATTAAGACCTTAAGACCTTTCGAACTGGTCCACATTGACATATGTGGACCCATGAAAACAGAAGACATAAATGGTAATAGATACATTTTAACCATCGTTGATGACTATAGCAGGGCGACATGGATCACTCTTCTAAGAAAAAATCTGAAGCCACACAAAATATTAAAAGTTTTGTAAACTTAGTTGAGAAACAGATGAGTAACACCATTAAGACCATTAGAAGTGACAATGCAAAGGAGCTAGGGAAGTCCTTTGAGGGAAAAGAATTTTTCTCTAGTAAAGGTATTGTTCACCAAACTACATGCCCCCACACTCCACAACAAAACGGAGTGGTGGAACGAAAACAGGGCCACCTAATGGAAGTAGCAAGAGCCCTTTTATTCCAGTCTGGTTTGGAGGCCAATTATTGGGGTTATTGTGTTGAACATGCTAGTTATTTAATAAACAGAATACCAAGCAAGCCAATCCACAACTTGACCCCATACGAAAAATTATATGGCACTAAACCAAATTACAATGAAATAAAGAGTTTCGGTTGCCTTTGCTACATGACAAACCTTGATCCCAACAAGGGAAAGCTTGACCCTAGATCCTCTACATGTGTTTATCTTGGAAACTGTAAAAACACCAAAGGTACAAAGTTCTGACCCTTGAAGAAAGAAAAATTAAAATCACCGAGATGTCACTTTCTTTGAGACTATTTACCCCCTGACCAATACTGATTGGAAAAACAATCCTCAAGAGAACAGCCAGGATACAAACTTTTCTTTCAATCCCCACCTATCTTTGAGGAAGAGCCTTGTACACCTCAGCTTTCTGAGGAAAGAGAAGTGCCTCCTCCTCAACACCAAACATAGATCATAATCAGCCCATGAACAACCCATTACCGAGACACATACCGAGTCCATTGAAAATCCTCCTCCTCTCAGAAGGTCCACGCGACCCCATAATTTCCCATCCAAATACGGGGATTATGTTTGCTCCACAAGCATAAGCAACAAGGATCTTTCTCCTCCATCCTAACAGAGAGACTCGAACATACTAATGCCACAGCTCCTTTCAGAAACATTGTCAACACCCTCACTGACCACCTTCCCTCCACCACCATCCTCTCTTGCTCCATTCATCAAGACACAAATAAAATCATCAGCCATATCAACAATCTAACCGAGCCACCAAATTACCAAGCAGCTATTAAGGACCCCAACTGGATACGAGCCATGGCCCAAGAATTTCATGCCCTTAAACAAAACAACACTTGGTCAATAGTAGACTTGCCTAAAGGAAAGAAACCCATTAGTTGCAAATGGGTTTATAAAACCAAGCTCAAACCAGACGGGACCCTAGAAAGATTCAAGGCTCGTTTAGTTGTTAGAGGATTTACACAAAAACAAGGATTAGATTTTGATGAAACTTTCTCACCCGTAATCAAACTAACAACCGTTCGAGCTCTCATCATAACGGCAGTAAAACGAGGATGGATCCTAGATCAATTAGACGTTAATAACGCCTTCTTACACGGAGATCTCCATGAAGACGGTTATATGTCTATTCCCCAAGGATTAGAGGTTCAAGGAGAAAACAAAGTTTGCAAACTCCACAAATCACTCTATGGCCTAAAACAAGCCTCACGACAATGGTATGAAAAACTTGCCACCTTCCTAAAAGATCTTGATTTTGAACACTCCCAAAATGATCATTCCCTCTTTGTCAAGAAAAAGAAAGACAGCATTACGCTTCTAGGTGTCTATGTCGATGACATCCTAGTAGTAGGAAACAATGCAAAAGATATTCAACACCTAAAAACACAACTTGACAAGAAGTTCAAAATCAAAGACCTAGGGAGATTAAATTTTTTTCTCGGAATGGAATTCCTCGAAACCAATGATGGAATTATTATGTCCCAGCAACGTTACATAAATCAAATCCTTCGTGATTTTGAAATGCAAGATTGCAAACCCTCCGTCTCTCCTTTACCCTTAAACCTAAAACTATACAAAGACTCCGGAGCCAAGCTACAAAATCCCACCACATACAGATGCTTAGTAGGAAAATTGAACTTCCTCACAAATACCCGGCCCGATATAGCCTTTGCTGTCCAATACTTAAGCCAATTCATGCAATCTCCCACTTCGGAACACCTTAAGGCAGCTCACCACACACTCTCTTATATAAAGGGAACTTCCACATTTGGTCTTTTATTCAACAAGAAACAAACCTTCGATCTCCAAGCCTATTGCGATTCTGATTGGGCATCTTGCCCCATCACGCGCAAATCCGTTACCGGATATTACATCCTTCTCGGAGACTCACCCCTAAGTTGGAAGTCTAAGAAGCAAGCTTCAATTGCCCTATCTTCCGCTGAAGCTGAATATAAGGCCATGCACCAAGTGACAGGGGAATTAAGCTGGCTTACTCGACTTCTCAATGAAATAGGAATACCCGATATAACTCCCATTCCTCTAAAATGCGACAACCTCGCCGCCATACACATAGCTAGAAATCCGGTATCCCATGAACGAACAAAACATATAGAATTGGATTGCCATTTTGTCCGTGAAAAATTGCAGGGTGGTCTTATACAGGTACAATACGTTCCGAGCACACGACAACTAGCCGATTTGATGACGAAGCCACTCACAGGTAAGAGTTATCGAACCTCATTCACTCCTCTCGGTTTACAGCACCAACCACCTTGACGACACCATCTCAGCAGTATCACTCACATCGACATCAGCGTCCATCATATTCCAGACAAAGAGCTCTCTTTATGCCTCTTTTCCAGCAAAAGAAGTGCTCTTTGAGGGGGGATATCAGGATATATCTAGTCACATTATATGTACTGGTTTATAGGTTGTACACTTAGGGTTATATTTGTAATTTTCTAGATTGTATTTTAGGACTTTACAAATGTAATTTCTTCCCCGGTCACCTCTTGACCACATATAGTAAGTAGCCTCTCGGGACTACTCACTTCTCGATATACACTGTACACTCATCTTCTCCTTCGAGAGAGATTCATTCGATGAAGAGAACCTTCGTTCTTCTCTTAATAAAATCAGGAAGTTTTGTTTGAGATTGTCAAGAATTGACAACATTTTATGACCTGCACATTCATCAATATCAATGGAAAACTTTTCACTGATTTCAACTTCATCCACAAAATCTGGTGAGTTTGGTTCTTCAATAATTTTGTTCCTCCTATATTTTCTACCTCAGTTTATCTTTACGGCAGAAGCTGAAATGGGTGAAAAGTTTTTCATCGATATTGCTGAATGTGCAGGTCATCATGACATGTTAAAAATACTTTTACCACAATTTTCTTGTTTTAAATGCATCAACCATGACGAATTTGGAATCACATGATGTGAAGTGTGCTTAGTATTGATGTTGTGTTACTTTGAGAAGAGTGATTTTGTAAAATTGTCATTTTTTTATTAAAGACCAATGTAAGTGTTGTGTGACCTATGGTTGGCTAGTTTTTTTTATTTAGTAAAATTGTTGACTATTTGAGCACTCTTTATTTTTCAATGTTGGAATGAAGATCATGTCATCTAATCCTATTTTTGGTAATACTCAACATGGAAAACATAAATTTTAAAGACTACAGTGTCACTGGTCATATTGCAATACATGAATTTTAAAGACTATGAGTTGCCAACAAATCTCTAGTCGTCTGAACTATGATAGATTCACATGATATTTGTTGGGTAGTCAGCCTTCTCTTTCAAGTTTTCCTTTCTCTATGTGAGGAATTCGGCAGCGATTACTACCACTTAACTTCAATGCTCTCACATACAATATTTTAGTGTTAAAAATACGCGATTAAGCATGCCTGTTGGATAGCATCAAACGTATTCTGAACTTCATGAACAAGCTCCTCTATTGTTTATGTACGTTTGTTCGGTTGCAACGATTGAATGACTCTAAAAAATCAAGATTAAGAACATTTAAATCTGAAGAGTTAGGAGGTTGACAAACCAATCTAATGTTGAATCCATCATAGGAACCCGCCGCCTGAACATCTGGGTTAGAAGAAGATACATGTGTTCTGGCATTGTTTTGTTTAATCAAGATAGTTTCCCGAACATTTGACCTTGACCATTTCTCTTTGAGTGTTTTCACCGGGTCTCTTTTAACCGATGTCAATGCATTTATCTCTACAGTGCTGGTCTCTCTGTTCCTACTTCGTCTTTGAACTGGTTGCTCACTCACAAAGGAAAATATACCAATTTTCTTTGAGAACGTTTCCTTTCATTTGTCATCAAATCTAGGACGACCGCTAAGAACATGACTAGTCCAATGTAATTCTTACTTTGACATGTTCACAATAAATCTTCTTCATCTGGGAGTAAGTAATATGTTTGCTCCTTTTTTTGTTAGATAAAACCACTTCTCATTAATATGCACATAGTTATACATACTTTGAAACCCTGTATCATCGACTGGTGAGCTTTCATCTAGCATGGATAAACAAAACCGTATGCGGCTTATTCTATTTCCTTCTCGAAGGTGTGGTTTGATAGCAATTGAATGACAACAAAGTAAACCCTTTTTTAAAGGACGAAACATTGTGGAATAACTCACCCCTACAACTGCTACAAGACATGTGAATGGTGTCCTTTGTTGATATCATGATTGATTTGTATCCGCTTGTTGCCAACATTCTTAGTTTTCTTATGAGATACATTAAGAGATGCACAGTGGGAAGTTTCTTTGGCTTGCTTCCATATTCATATGTACATTGAACATAGTAGCAACTTCATTCGTGGTTGATTTTTTCAATTTACCGTTAACACTTCTCAATAATAAGCTTCATATATTTCTTGTGGAGCTCAATCATGTTAAATTTTATATTCCTTTGTTGTAGCTCTACTAAAATGTGTACATGTTATCAACAAGAGATGCAATAGTAATCACATAAAAACATAACATTAGTATTACATGTGAATATCAACAACAAATTGTACGTAACAAACCCAAAGCTAATCTTATTTACTTAAACATTTTTAGTTAAGGACACCCTACTTAAAAATGACCATTTTTATTCCAACAATTTCAGTTTTATGCTAATGTTTCATTTTTTTCACTAAAAATGTTGATTTTAATGAAATAGTCTAAAATTAAGAGCTCTCTACTTAAATTTATTTACTCACAGGTAATTTTGCTCCAACAATTTTAGTTTCACGCTAGCATTTCTTTTCATATACTAAAATGTTGATTTTTAATTTTCAATGATTTGCTAGTCACTAAAACTAAGAATGTATTATACTTACATTTATTTACTCTGAAGAATTGTTTCTCTCTATTGTTCATAGTTATGGGTGTTTTAAATTTAAACCATTTTAAGATATTATAACTAACTATGCAATATTTACTCAAAAAAATCAAGTTTTTCAATGGGTGTAAATTACCGAAGCAAGAAATGACATACCTCTATCGGTTTCATCTTCTACGTTAGTTTCAAGTGCCAATATACGATCATCTCTGTCTGCTCTCTTGATAATTCATCATCTCATTCGTCATCCACTCTATGTTCTCTTAATACTTCATCACCCTATTCCTCTGTCTTCATTGAATTGATTCACATCAAGCTCCATTAAAGGGTATTCATGACCTGGTGTGGGTATGACTTTAAAATCAACTACCCATATACCATCATCAGAAGGGGTTACTAATAGCTAAGAAACATTTTCTATCAACCTTATTGGACAGACTTTGTTTCCGATTCAGCTGGTGGAGGTTGATTAAAATCAAGAAGAAATATTAACTGTGATTAGAGTTGTGTTTTGGATTGAAACATCCATTATATGTATATAGGAGATGAGTATATTTCTTATCATGCAAACAGTTGCTTAAACTAATAACATCCAAATTTTCATCTTTCAATTTTCCCTCACCGCGTACAAAAAAATGAATTTCAAGTTCCCTCCCAGTTAATTAGCAAAACGTTGAAAAAGCAGACAACATTTTTCAACCAACAATGACTACTGGTATTTATTCCATTACATCTGGCAGTAGTAAATAGACGTGGCTGGTTAAACAATTAAGGAAAATAGACCTGACAACTTCATTTTCTTTTGAAAGTGTTCCGTTTAATTAGAGGTATTTGTGGGAAAAAATTACCTTAAAAAATAGAACAGAAGGGATATCAAATTGGTATTCATAACATTTCTTGGGCAGGAAAGGGACGTCGCAGTCGGACACCTTAAGATATGTGACCCACTCTAACGAGAGAATGTATTTAAGTGTTCATCTGTACGTGTTCAGATTCTTAGCTATGAAAATAAGTACTTGGCTGCATTATTTTGGTCCCTTCAAGGTTAAGATGTAGTTAGAAAGGTTCTTCAACATCTTGAAGCTCTCTAGTCTAGCACATTAAACTGAGGATCTAAAGAGCCGTTCATTCCCACCTTGAGAACAATATGGTTGTCTATGGGGGAGTGATGTTTGGCCAAATTGTATTCGACGAGCTATTGTACAAGCTTATAGGTTATTAAGCTAGGGGCACTAATGCATTTGATGTCCATCCTATTAGTTAGTAAGCCCTGTACTGCTTAACGATGGATCATCTCAGATTGCAGGATTATACCAGAATAAGAGGCCACGTTTGTAGAGTTGGAGAGCACTCCCTGGAATTCTCTAGTCTGATATCCTATCATCATTGATGGGAACTAAGCGCTCTCAAATCAATCAATCTTTCTTTATAGACATTTAACCGCCAAATTATGTCCTCTAAGACAACCTTATAACTCAATTAAAATAAGCGCATTAAAACTGTGAAGTTGGTCTCTATCAAGTATTTTAGGGTAAGAAATAATCAAATAAATTATAGGTAAGGATTCAGGTGGATGAATAACCTATCTTCTTACCAAACCCAAAATCCAAAACTGGGATAACAATATGTCTCCTAGATTTCTAGCTTCAATAACTCTACACTAGGTTGGCGGTTGGGGTACTTGTACTAATCATCAACTACACAACTTAAACCACTCCTAACTCCGACCCTTCCTTACAGGCCCGGCTAACAGGGTGTGCAACAGGAGCCACCGCACAGGGACCCATTTTTAAGGTTGTTATTTTTAGCAAAATAGTTAATAATATATAAAAAAATTATACGTAAAAAATTATATAGAAAAATATGATATTTTATTAGTGAATTATATTATTGTATAACAATAAAACAATAAATTAATTAGTAGTAAAAAATCTGGCACAAATATTACTCTATGTATAAAAATGAATATTTTAGTTATGTACTATATTTTTATAAAATGAAATATTACTTTTAGAATATGGTATTGATAAATAAATCTTAAAAACTACTATTCAACAAATGTTTTGTTAAAATAGTTTTTTATCAGATAATTTATTAATTAATAAGCTACAAATATCATTTAAATTACTATATAATTATTTTTTAAAATAATTTTTTCATATATAAAATTAATGTCTTTATATATTATGACTGTGTACTTGGATGTGCACAGGGCCCCTAACTGATTGAGACGGCCCTGCTTCATATCAACATCGCCACAGACATCACTTCAGAATCTCATCTTTACCCATGTTCTACGACAGAGTTTCAAAGAAGGAAACGGGGCATGACAGGCAGACTAATCACAGCAGAGCAGAAGAAACATTCCAAATTAATATAAGATTAACCAGCTCAAAGATATTACTTCCAATAGATATGAACCACTCAGCACAGCAGCAGACATGAAACAAAAACATCAAATTCTACTTTCGGTTCCACTGCAAAGCAATCACAGATATTCAGAACAGAATACTCATTGTATCAGTAGGCTGAAGCTGTCTTATAGAGGCTCAGGGATGAAAGCTGCAGTTTTCAAATTTCAAATGTCGAACCCTAACAGTCCGTCACATGAATGTGGCGTTTAAATGTAACCACAGTCATGCCTATGTATAACGGATTATTCATATCATGTACATGGAATAGCATTTCAAACTGATTTCCAACTTCCATCCCCTAAAACTTGACACATGATGAACAAACACATCTTACCACATACCTGGCTCTAAAATTTTGTTCTCGGATCATCCAAGCCACCTTCAATTCAATTTCCATTGTCCTGTGATTCCCACCTCAATTACTCATTTTCCTTAACGTTGGAAACAACTCAAGAACTCCATTGAAATCAAATCATCCAGCTCTTGGATCCATTCCATGTTGCCAAACGTACACCAACTCATCCCACCCAGTACTCGCCATCAACCCTTCAACCAGTACACTCATATCAATCCCAACAGCAAACTCAGTATGATGATCATACTTCCCCACAAGTGAATCTTCCACCATATAATCCCACAACATTACACTCATATCATACGAGCAGGACATAATCATCCCTCTCCTATGCGGTGAGCACTTCACCCTCCTCACCGCATACCCATGCCCACCAAGAACCGTCACGGGAGTCCTAAAAGTCCTTACATCCCAAACCTTAACAGTTTTATCCACACTCCCCGTCACAATACCACAATCATCGTACTTGTTCCAGTCGCAAGACAAAATCTCATGTTCGTGCGCTGGGATTATCATAGTCGATCCCGGCTCCCGCACATCCCAAACCCGGACAGTGCAGTCCCCAGAAGCCGATGCGAAGACGTCCGGATGCCGAGGGTTCCACGCCACGGAATAAACACAGTACGCGTGCTCACGGAAGGTACGGACTGAGGTAGGCCGGTCGACCGCCCAGAGCTTGACGGTGTCGTCCCATGAGGCCGAGAGGAAGGAATCGCGGCGGGTGGGGTTCCAATCGGAGCAGTGGACCTCGCGGGCGTGCTCGTGGAGAGATCGGACTGGGTTTGAGGTTGGTGGGAGGGAGAGGTCGTAGAGTTTAAGAGAACCATCGGCGACTGCTGCGACGAGGAGGGAGTCATGGGATTCGGACCAGGAGACGTCGTAGACGCCGTCGGCGGTGTCGAAGGAGGCAAATTGAGTGACTGGGGCCGGTGCGGCTTGAGGTGGTGCTAGGTCGAGGATGTGGACGCGACCGTTTCCGAGGATGCCGAAATTTTGGGAAGTGGCAACGGCGAGCCGCTGTTCGTAAAAGGGGCTGAATTTGACGGAGTACCCGTTGAAGGGGGTTTTGAAGACTGGCATCGTATCGTGTTTACTGGATTTACCTGTTGGAATAGGTGTTTGGGATTAGACTGAAGTGGCTGGATCTGGGATTTGCGGGGAAGGTCAGATCAGCTCAGATTCTGCGGAAGAGAGATGAAGCAGAAGGTGAGAATTAAGGATTTGTAGGATGCGCAGGGCAGGGTTCTTGAAATTGAGGCGTGAAAGCCATCGCTCGCTCTGTTCTCTGTAGTCTCTGAACATGATGCTAAGAAAGAAAAGATTTATGGGCTGTTTTTGTGTTGTGGGCTTTTCTAATCTGCATAAGTACGAGTATATTGGGCGTCGACAGGCCGATAAGCTTTAGAGGAAATTTAACTCTGTTGAGGTTTGTCCGCTGTCAATCATCTCACTCCACGCTGCTCTCATTTGATTGGGCTTGGTGCCAAGGTCAGAGTTTTCTTGCTACGTCGACTCCCTTATTGTCCTCCTCTTCCACCCTTGCGAGGCATCGTGCATTATACCCGAGTTGTGTGGAAATATCAGTGGACGGTAGTTTAGATACTCATCTGCACCTGGGTTTGGGTTTTGTGGCCACCTGCGACGCCTCTTACCTTTTTGCGGGCGTGCATGGTTTTAAGGCACGGATTCTCCCTTCAACGGCGGAATGTTTGGCGTTACAGTACGCCATCCAGTACTCGCACGCAGGGTCTCACTCATGTTCGTCTCCTTGCTGATTGTCAGAATATGATTGGTTACTTAACTGGTTCGGACTCTTCGACCCTGCATGCAGAATCCCGGGTCATCCTCGACGAAGTTCTGGCCAGCCTTGAAGGTTTTCATGAGATATCTTGGTTTTATGTTCCGCATTTGCAAAACTTAGTGGCTCATAATCTAGCGTGTCATGCTAGAAAATCTCAGCATTTACGGTGTTGTTGGAAAGCGGTTGACTTTCCAGACTTTGTAACGAATTACTGTGCTTAATATTAGAATCCTTTGTTTTCAAAAAAAAAAAAAAAAACTCTGTTGAGGTTTGTCACTTGCATTTTTATCTTTTAAATGTATACTCTTATGTAACAGGCATGAATTGAGACAAGTCTGAACGCAAGCGTACATGTGTGTATTTACATTGTTACTACTTTTTAATATAATATGTATTTAATGGGTTCATGCAGAGGAAAAAAGAAAATTGTTTGAGAAACTACCCAATAAACAGTCCAAGAATTACATCACAAACAACCCAATAAGTGACCGGATAAGTTCAAAATGCCATTAGATCTAGATTATAGTACATGACCACACGTGACTACCGTGTTCTTTTCTTTCCTAACTACATTAATTAACCATAAAAATAAGAGCGCCCACTCTTGGACATTTTCCATTTGTAAGATGAACTTGGCAACCTGGATTATTGGGAGTTGAGAAATGATCTCCCTTAAGAACTCAGACAATCCACTAGAGTTTATAATCGTTTGGCAAGAACAGACTTATGATTCTCGTTTGTTGTTTGTGTACAAACTAACTTAGCTTTACAGGAAGATGGACAATTCTGGAAGCGGAAGAAATGGGAGAATGCTCTCCCCGAACACGTCCACCATGGAGACTAAGACCTGCCCAGATTTCAACTCCTCTTTCCAAACCTGATTCAGCACAGTTGAAGAGGCTCCGACAGACCGATCACGATCATCCTTCTCGGTGCAGCCATTTCTGCTGGGTTGGTTGATAGGGGCAGACAAAGATGATATTGACAAATTTGCATTGTTGGCGACGGGAGATGATGAATTGGTAGCAGTTGTGCTCTGGATGTTATTGAAGGGAGAAGTACTCGGAGCAGGTGAAGTATCCATATGGTCATCATTTATCTCCATTTTCTTGGCGGGTGATTGTTGTTCTTCAGAGTGTTCTGTGCTCAACTTGCGTTTCTCTATGAGAGTTGGAACAAAGGAAAATCAAGTTCAGAACAAGAAGATGCCCATCTTCAAATTAATAGTACAGTCCCTTATGTTTCTTGATCTTTTACTGTCTCCTTGATCTTTTCTTTCTCCATACCAGGTATCCAACGGATTTCGGGTGTCTAACATTTTTCAGACCCCGCAAGGACCCCATTGATATGATTAATGAATTAACAGTAATCTTTTGTTTCCATTGTTTCATATCGCCTTCTTTTATTTGTCCACGAGGGCTGTCATACACATTTCATTGCCAGTGCAATTTGTACTAAACGGACACACAAACAAATGCAAAGGAAGCTTTACCAGGCAACTCAATGACTTTAGCATTTTTCCTCCAAACTCTACTGGCTGGATGAGATCCCAAAGCGGGGAACAGTTTGAGCATGTCATGCAGAAACTGACCAGCAGCATGCTGAAATCATACAGAAAGGTCATTGATATTCGAACCAATGAGAGTGAGAGATTAAGATAGCAAAAACAATTGAGAGAAATAGAAAAGTGCTATTTCGTCTGCAACAACAGGTAGGTCCAGGCAAACTGAAAAACTCACCAGTAATGCTCCATACACGGTCCACGCTTCGTGCCTTTTCATCTCGTTCTTTTGAGTCTCAAGTAGCATCTCAGGTCCAAGAAGATGCATATATGTCTCTAGATTTGGCAGGATGTAAAGTCGAACCTGGTATGTTCGGAAGTCAAATGTCACCTTGACAGGTTTTCCTCAGCACTTTGAGTCAAATATGAAAACAAACTCAGCTTCTGTATGAAGCCAAGAACACATCCAGTAAATCACGCAAGAAAATTGATATCAAATAACTCACCAGATTTGGCCCAAGCGCAGCTAAACCTTGAATGGCACCATAGTGCTGCGTGATGGCACGTTTTGGATCCAAAAAGGTATTTATCAAAGTCTTTGTCAGGCGTGGTTGCAAAGTGTTGTATATTTGTCCATAACTATAACGTATAGAGTGTCACGTCATCAAAGAACTGGAAAGGTCATTCAACTAAATGACAATTACAAGTATGCCATCAACATGGCAATCAACATGTCGATTCAGCCAAAAACACATTTCAAAGAGGTAGAAGAGTTGAAATAGTCCAAAGATGTTTTAAGACAGTGAGCTTGCACTAGTATCCCTCGAGATGTACACATTGCTAGACATGAAAAGTTCTTACCTTTTGCATATCGAAGCCGCTAGTTTTGCTGTGAAGTCTCGTAGCTGCCAGTGGTCATCTGCAAATCTATTTCCCAGTCTCTTGGAAACAATGCATGTGAGTATAGATGGCATTAGCTGGTGAAGCTGAAAGAACATGATAAATAACGTCAACTAGAGCAGAGAGTAAAAGGAATTAACTATTGAATGATGTTGCAGTCGAACGTTACAGGATAACCAGAATCATCTTTCCCAAATCATCTTCATATATAAAGATATGAAGACATAGCTTTCTAGTAATATTCACTATAAGACTTGATAGCTAAATCAGATTGTATCTGGTGTAGAAAGGGTCAAAGTAAAGAACGAAAGGAACACAATAAAAACTCAAAAACCACCTAAGTTCTGATGGAAAAAATGACTGTATCAAACTCATATACTGCTTTTTTACATGAGCTAAATCAACACCTTCAGGAAGATTGTACTTAAGATGGTGCGTTTTCAAGGTAAACATGAGCAACAGGTGACTGCCAGCAACAATATCATAAAATATAACTGAAGACTATATAGAAAAGAAGGTGACCCCTCCCCCCCCCCCCCCCCCCCCCCCCCCATATTAAACCTTACTAATAGAAAACAAGATAGTGAACTCACGTATGGTTCTATTTGTATGTGATGATTTCTCATTAGGCTTCTAACAAGACGCATCAAAGCAAACAGAAGACGAAAATCGCCCAGACCACGAGAAACCTGAGCATGTTTAAAGAAACCCGTTGAAGCGTCAGCAACGATTCCTCAATGATTCAAACATGATATCCATATATAAGATCCCGTAAAGTACCTCATCAGCAATAAAGCATGTGAAGTAAGGAACTAAGGGATGGAGTCCCGGGTCTGTTGCTAAACTAGCTAATGCTTTGGTAAAAAGACCAGATCCTGAATTATTCACAGCAAGGTCTGTGATCTTATCGAAGTAAAGCTGCAGATTTCCAAGGAAAGGATATTAGAGGGAGGCTGAAAAAAATATAAATGATCTAGCCACAAATAGCCCGCACCTGAAGCTCCTTGGATAGGACATGCCGAACAGGCAGTTTAATGTCAACCGGAAGTCCCTCATCTTTATTTTCAATTTTAGTGACATCTGGGGCAGCAACCACTGAAAAAGGAAATTCAAGAGAGGACATCTTAGTCAAATAAGCATTAGCTATTAGCAGAAAGCACTAACAATCATGTAATTTACAATTAGAATCAGCACTAAAGAGATGATAGCAACTAGCTTTTGCACTTTGCAGGTCCAATAAGCAATCAAGCATAAACAAAGAATAAACTGAATAATCAACTGAGCAGAAAGTATTGATAAGGAACAAATCCTTCATTCTGTTGCAATCACAGGTCAAATAAATCATAAATATCTCATGGTTTGATAAAAACCAAAGCTTGAACCTAAGATGATGTCGCATAACTGACGGTCCAAGATTTGAAAACAAGAACATGCTCTAATCTTGTATACAGCACTTTGAGAGCAGCTAACGTGGAAATTCCAGTGTTAATAGAAACAAATTCTACTGCCACCAATAGCAAATGTCTGTAGGGGAGGCAAAGCATGACTTTGAACCCCAAAAGAACTTTGAAGACATTTTCGGCTGTTTGTGCCATAATGATTTCAAATTTTCAGGCATTGAAGCAAGTCTAATTAGTTAAGGATAATACCATATATCCTCTTTCTATTTTCTTGTCCACTGTCATGTACTGCAACATATCTAAATGAGATCAATAGAATATCGACTTATCAAAAAATCGAAAGAGTTGGTGCCTTGGTAAAGCAAAACTAATTGAGTATTCAGTAATATGTGCAGTCAATCAAAAATAAATAATTAATTAAATGGAAAAAAAATATTTCCGTTAAAAACTCTATACTATTGCATAGATCTGCTTCAGGCGCACCTTTTACTTGAGCATTTTCAGGAATGACAGGTTGTACACCTTCTATGGCTAGCCAATGACACATGACTGATGCATCAAGCGGGACTTTTGGAAGAGGGGCTTCAATAACCTATTTCCAAGGTGAGTAGCTTTGTCAAACAAACAGCACTAAGGTGATATATGCAACAAAGTCACGAGCCACAATGTCATGAGAGAAATCTTACATCTTTAAGTCTATATCCTTGTCGTCAACATAAAACAAATCTTTGTATCCAAATGCCCGTTTGAATTGTAAAGGGTCTCCCGAGGCAAATCCATAAACTGGCTGAGAAAATAGAAACTGTCAGAAGTATTAAAAAGTGAAAGAATTTTCCTTTTTAAAAAACATAAGCTATGATACAGCCTCAAACTTGTTATGAAGCCAGATTACTCCTAGCAGTTTTCACAAACCATATGTCAAGAGATGAACAAGTTTAATAAAAGAGGATTTCCGTTGTAGAGTAGATCTCCATAGTTCAATCCAGTTGAAACTTACATGGACAAGCACTAGGAAGCGTTTGCCTTCAAACAATAGAACAGCAAAACCTACCTCAACATTTCTTATGCTGAGAGCAGTATCTACATCATCTGTGGTCAACATAGTTCTCCTAGAATGCCGCATGCATTTTATAGCCTCCTGCATTAAATGTTTGTCCATAAAGTCAAATAAGAAGGAGGAAGAAGATAAAGAGAAGAAAATATTGCTACACGGTAGTCTAGATCAAATTACTACTTTCAAAATAAAAGGAGGACAACGTCATTAAATGCCTGCAAAGGTAACAATAGAATGAGATGTAAATAATCAGCAGCAGAATTCTTCTAGCAATGATGATCCATCTATACATATATAAGCCACCTAGGTGATGCAGCAGAGTGGAGAACAGAGAAAGAAGGGATACCTGCATGATCTCACGCATGCGATATTCCACATCAGGAGCGAGCGTTGAGCATCAAGGAGACAAGTTGGTCACACCAACGCTTTGGGCTATGACCTCTATGGTCTCCTTTGGAACAATACTCATCTTTCCCAAAATAAATAATATAGCATCTAACTAGAGCCTGTCCACAAAAAGGGCAAAAAAATATGAACTTCGGGCTGTTTTTCTAAGAAAAGATGGAATGAGTTGATTAAAACATAAAGAAAATTGTTCTATACATTGTTCGACAAATTAGAACCAGAGTATTAGAATACAACTGTTGAAGGGTAGAGCAGTTTGACCAGGTCTTGAATTACAAGAGAGAGTACATAATAAAAATTGTATAGAAATTCAAGATGCAAAAGATTTTCTACGAAATATTGTCATCATTTCATTCTCATTCTCCTTGTTAATGTAACATTGTCATTATTCAATTCAGAGCAAGTGTAGCTATAAGTAATTGAAAGAGCTTCGTAGAGAAGCTGTTCGACCTTTCTTTTCCTCGTTGGCCTTTTCTCTGTCCAGCTCGATAATAGAAACTGCATGCTATTTCTAGGAAACAACCCTCACTAACAACTGCCAATATTTCTGCTACAAATTTCATGCTAACTATTTATTCAAGCATTGTCTTGTCACATTGACATCCTGTTACCATTCTTCCGTTAAAAATAAAATGAATAGCACCATAGCATTTTCGGAATTTAACATTCCAAGGACACTCTTCAACCTTGCCCTTATTGGTTTAATGTTTTGTCTAATGACTGATGATTGTTTATCAATTTCTACAAGAGTAAATATCATTCACCAAGTGATGCACTGATCATGACTTATTCTGATTTGTCAGCGGATAAGTTAACTTATGCATTATGCACATAAACCCAATAAGAACAAGGCCTTCATCTTCCATCCCCAAAAAAAGCTTCTTCAAGTCTGTCAGGCTTAACCTGATAACAAGTTCAAACATGCAACAGCACTTCCACCTTTCAGCAAATTTATCTCTAAGTATGACCTCAATCTGCAATATTTCATACGACTCCAGTTGGATGAGTTACTCTGGTTACAACACTATATTGAACACGTTGCCTTCAACAACTAACAGCCAACTTACATCCCCAACTCCTAAAACACAGCAGCAAAATTTTAATTTTCGACCCAGTTGAGCTGAGTTCCCACCCCTTTCCCTATGACTAAAAAAAAAAAATCAGGTCCATCACCACTATATTACCACAAAAAGGGTAATGAAAGACTTGCAATAAATAGTTCAAGAAGATATTTTTAATGAGAAACACCACTTAAAAAATCAGGTCCTTTAGACTAATAAAAAGAAAAAGAAAAGTGAGAAACCCCAAAACAAGCAAGCTTTTAGGACTAGAAATACGCTAATGCAGAAGAACGTACCTAAAGAAACCAGATTGAAAACTAATGCACAAAGATTCTCCCCCGCTGACATGAAGCGACTACTCGTCTAGTGTACTGCACGGAAGCACCCCGCACAAAATTGAGCTGCTGGGTAAAATTTTCAAGCGATGCCCCGACAAGGGGTTGACTGAGCGTCGAGATGGCAATTATGAAGTTCCCTTGGGAGTGTGACGGAGTAACGAGAATCCGAGCTAGCTTTAAGGTAGCTATAGATTAGACGGCAAAACTGACTGGGGATAGAGATTTGTGTCCGAGGGAGCTTACAATTGCTGGAGCAGACGCTGCCGGCGGTAACGGGGTGGCGGAGCTTAATGAATCAGTCGGCCTCTCTATGTGCGCGCGCAGGGTGGATGCTCTGCAATTGGAATTTCAAATCTTCTAATGCATCATCAGCAAATTTTCCCCCACCAGCGTAATGTGATACATTAGGTGCCTTTTGCTATTGAATTCATTTCGCGTTCGCTGACCACGATTGATGAAAGCGAGGTATTTGTGCTAAAAACCCCTGGTGTGTCTTCTACATTAGCTCCACGATTTGTTCTGCATTCTTACCACCTCCACCGGTAAATGAATGCGGTAATAGAGAATGATGAAAGGGTAGGGTTCGTGTTTAGGTTGAAGACGAGTAATGAGACCTGCACAGTCAGCTGATGCGTTTATATTATTAGCTGTGCTGGGTATATTGGAATCTCATCTTCAGCAATTTAGCTGAGGACAACATAGAATGAGTCTTTTTGAGAACTCATTGCTTTTTCAGCACGAAAACACGTAAATCTGCTCAAAACCAACAAAACGAATGTTGTCCAAAAGTAGCATAACAAAAACCCAGAAGATGAAGCAGCTAACAGCAATAAAACTAAATCGGCAAGTGGGCCACAAGACAACGCCGATTGACAACAGCTAGAAACAGAACTTAGTTAAAAGAAAAAGAAAAAAGGCGAACAAAATGCAAGAAATCAAAAACGTTCAAAAACCCTATAGGGTTTTCCCCCGTTCAGAAAAATTGCAATAATCATCGAACGGAGCGATAGAAGAAAAAGGAAATCCAACAGCCGGGACGCCGTTCGACGTATCAGTATACCGAAATAAAGAAATATTGGGGTGGGGATGGAGAACACAAGCGATAGTAACCTTCAAGAGCGACGAGCGAAGAAGAAATTTCAGAAAACGACAGCCAAAAGATCGGCAAATCTTCAGCAGCACTCACGCACTGATATCGCAGAGGGAAGTTCTTTCAAAAAAAAAAGATATCGCAGAGGGAAGAAGCGGCAGTAGAATGAGTTTTTTTTAACTGAACTTTGGATATCATATATAGTACTTAAAACGCAGCAAATTGCAATATTACCCACATCTGGTCCTAGTTCTAGATTACATGTCATAGATCACTGGTGCTCCAAAATTTCCACACATCTGTGGAGTTAAAACATACTACCTCTGTCCCGTCATAAGTGTCTTGTTTGCTTTTTGGCACGTTTTCCCATCTCAATATTAAAACATATAAGGTAAATAATTTTATAAACTAAATTTGTATTATATGTTTTATCAGTAAGGAATCATATGCAAAATTTAAATTTTCAAAATTAATTTATCTTATATGTTAAAAAATTGAAGTCAAACGACATGTTCAAATAGTAAATAGGACAGTCAATGATTGTTGAGCTACTCCGAATGTAGTCATTCTGGCTACATATGTTGACCCTATATGTTGACTTGACAAGTAAAAATAAAAATATATTTAATTTTTTAAAAAATAAAAATAAAAAATTGACGCTCTAGGGTTATAGTGCACAGAACATAAAGAAAATTTGTACAGATGTCATACAACCTGTAAATGTTCATTAAAAATGTACATCCTCACATAAAAACTGTACATGTACATCCTCGTATTAAAACATACAATGGTTACATAAACCTGTATGAATCATTAATATGTACATCCTTATATTAAACTTGTACATATAAGGGAGAAAACTTGTACAAATGGTCCATACAAACATGTACAGATGTTTATAAAACATACTTCTAAGATTGAACATGTTACATTATCACATTTGAACATGTACATTTCACATTAAAACATGTACATTCTCACATTAAAATGTACAATCATCACATTAAAGTATAGAACGACTTCCAAATAGATTACCCTAACCCCACACACCCTAAAACTCATCCTAGAAAAGCTAAAAAAACGTCGAAGACATTTTTAGGGTTTAATGGCGGGTTTAGGGTCTAACGACCCTAAACCTGCTACCACAAACCCAAAACCGTTCGAGTTAGTTTGCTACAATATAAAGTACAAACAAGTCCAAATAGATTACTCTACCCCCCCCCCCCCCCCCCCCCCCCAAACCCACCATAGGAAAGTTAAAAACGTCGAATTCACCACTTATTACTTTAATCATAATATCAATTTTATGAATCATAATACAAAATTATGAATCATATTTCATTTTTAGTGTATCAAAAATAATTTTTTTAAAAGTTGTCAAAACATATCCATGACTGGTCTTGTTTTGAAGAGCTTGAATTTAAGTGAACAATGATATAATTTTTTTTCATTTTGGACTTATATATATTAAAGTTACACAATTAAAGTTATTGTTATTGTGTTAAACATAAAGATAAAGGAAAAAATTCTTTATACAATAATAAGAAAATCGACGCGCGCACCCCTGGTCCCTTCCAAATCTTTTTATTTTGTTTTATGTTTTTGTCCCACCATGCTCCATTATTACAAAATTACCCTGGTGTAGCGACTGATAGCTACAATAACATGTAGCAAGAATTAGAGTTTGGTAACATTCATCAAATCAAAAACTGTATTTAATCTCCTGTGCTTTAAGGTAGGAGATAAGGGTTAGTTGACACTTCTTCACAAATCTTCATTGTTGTTTCTTTATTCAGATTAATAAGAATTTTTGTAGCCTTCTTCTTTGTGCTCTTTGGACTCCTTGGATAATTGCTTCCAGTTCCATCTCATAATCTTCCTTTGCTGGTGATTCTGCAGTTGAAAGCCACCTTTGGTTGTTTTTTGATCAATAAGTATTCTGTTGCTAATTGCAGTAAAACCTTTGGTCTATAACAATATCTCATAAGCAAATCTCATCATAACATACTTTAATCACCGATCAAGGAAATTTTCATTTCCTTTGATTTTCATTTTAGTCACACACAACTGTGAAGACTATGTTGTCTTCAATACATTTTGTCCACCGATTTTTTCATATTGTGTCGGGCTTTGTTTTCCCATCATAAATTGACTAGATGGTGTTCACCACCTTAGCCAATTTGTTTGTTGACCACCTATTAGCTTTGAATTAGCCATCTTGAATTGCTCCATTGTTGTAACCGGAGCTCTGTTAAATTGATATTGTTCATCCAGAAATCTCTGCTTGTCCAGCAGAGGAAAATAGAATGGATCTCTGTATCTAGGTTCCCAGAAAAAAACATTTTCCTTTCCCTCCCAGTCTTTTTGCTATGTTTGTCATACATGGGAGGATGTGATTGAGAAGCTTCCAACAGAGGAGAATGGCTCTCAGGGGGCTTTGTTTTTTGAGAGTTTTGCTATGAGGTTCCATGTGGGGTGGGAAGAGAGGGAAGTTTTGAGAAGCTATCTTATCTTGTAGCTAGGGGTGTCACCCCCTACTAATTCGGCTCCTAATAATCCTATAAAATCGCACAATAATATCTCGCAGCGGTAAAATAATAACTATCGCCCTAATGGTGTCACTGTTATCACTCGCCCATACGGTGATAACGATTACCTGATAATCAACTTGCGAAACGTATTCCCGCAGTGACCACAAGAGATAGATAGTAGAACTTAAACAACTTAAAACAAATCTAACATCAACAATTATTACAGACCGTGAGCATCTAAACAAATACACCTCGGTTAAACAACCCGAGTCCAAAACACCTGAGTATCACACCGTACCAAGTCTAAACCAACTGTAATATCACAATGGTCACGCTCGCTGCGACCCACCAGCTAATCACCTGAAATAAAGATGGTTTGTGGTATGGAATCAGCCCCTGCTGAGTATGTCATCACATGCCCCGTCATGCCCCCAAAGACCCCTCAATTATTTGGTCGAGAGCATGAGGTTCATTACATGCAATACCGTTTTAATATTAAACTGTAAAACAATTAACAGTAATCCATACAATAACACAACCATCAACATATAATATACCACAAGTATAACCAATGAACAACCAAGCGAAACAACGAGAATAAAACAAGTATTAATTCTCGTCCATGTATAGAAACCAATATGTTCGCCACTGTATAATTCTCAATGTATTATTGTTCAGTTATACCTAGTGACATGTCTCATTAAACGACATGTCTCTAGTTACCCATATTATGGCGGGTCACCCACGGCAGTAGCCACTCCAACGGTAGAGTCTCCGACCAACGAGCCATTCTAGCTCACGGGAAATTTTCTTGATACTTGCGGACCCGTACGCGGACATCCTGGTATCGTTTTTGTGATCACAGCGCGCACCAAGAGCCACATCCTCTTGGCTTTACTTCCATTCTTAATTAATTATATATCCATCGCATCGCATTACCAAATTTTCTAACACAGCAGACTAAGGTCATTAGTCCAATCCAGTCTGTAAACTCGGGATCCAGTGTTAGATACGAGAGCGGCGTATAGAAAGGCCAATGCTCCGTATAAAGTCTCGGATAATATGTATTTATTATCCTAGTGCTACAACGTTTTTCTGACGTTCCTTATATTTCTATAAGATAGCACCATAGCCGCTAGTTCGTTTTATATATATGGTTCATATACGAACCTACTGTTAACTCAACAACAGTAATAATGAGCAGCTATAAATATACAATTCATGCATATTAATTAACATTCAGACAAACAATCTTATCACAGATCACACAGAAGTCTGAACTGAGGAAGCCCTCAGAGACAATCAGAGACACATAACAACATACCGTTCACCCTGATGTATTACGGTGGAGTATGAATCAGCAGATCCTATGCTCCTTGTGTAGTCTCTAACAATCTAAACAATACATAATGCTACTGATTAGCATACCGTATAACAACACAATCTACGGTACCCCGTACCGTCACTAACACCTCCCGGTTAACCCCCCGTTATTAACTATCAATGTTTGTCGGGTTTTAGGTTTAACTCGAGATTGGAAAAGTGTTATATTACATGCGTAGTTTGTTTATTAATATAGTTATTGTTACTTGTTATCGCATGTAACTTAATGTTTTGTAGATCATAGTTTGTTTCATTATTGTATGTGTGATCCTTTGTCATGCACTATGCATCTTACCTTTAGTATTTTTTTTCTAAGGTTTGTCTCTTTTTTTTAATTCAATGTGGTATAATTCATTGTAAACTACTTTAATTACATGATCCTTATTATCCCATGTACATCTCTTTACATTAGAATTCCATATCCAATGTTTATAATTCTTTTCCTTATCTATTATCATTTTAATTATGATAATTTATATTATTGAACCTATCACATTTTCTACACCATTACATATATTTATTTATATGTGTGTATTATGGAACTATTTATTATATGGTAAGTCTTTAATCTATATTCATTCTTTTTAATGAATATCTCTTATATTATAAATGTTATAATCTTATAACATTAAAACCATATTATAAATTCCATTTAAAAATGTTAATATTTTCGAACAGCACCTATGTTCTTAAATATTTAAAATCCCACTTAATTAATATAATGTCATTATAGTTATATAACATATCTTATGACATTTAAATCATTAAAACAATTATAACCTATAGTTATATTTTGTTTATAAATACCAAAGCCCTTATATTTTCGGCTTTCACTTATAACCACTAAACTTCTATAAATCACAATTCAATTCCAATTTATAATACATAGTTTTCTAATTCCATTAAAACTATATATATACATATATCTTTATAAAACCTTATACATAATCCAAAAATTACCAAACTATACCAAAAGGTTATAAACATTATTCCTAACCTTATTTCCTCTAATTATCGGTTTTTATATTTGTTACCTATTTATAACAATGTCATAAAATACCATATATTATACTTATATAATTCTTAACTCCAAATTTAACCAAATAAACTTCTAAAAATTTCTAATAACTTAAGGACTTTACTAAACTCCATTTAGTACCCTTAATTTCGGTAATTACATTACCACCCCAACTTATAAATCTTTTACAATTTAATAAGTATCTTATTATAAGGTAGTATTTTAATTTCTTAAATTTTCTAAACTTGGTCAAAGTCTCCTATATAGTCAACTTTGACTCCTAATACCAAATGGGAACCAATTTTTCGGTAATTACAAATAATACCTATACTTTTCTATTTTTACAATTTTGACCCAAAACTTTATAAAATGTTATAATTTTTATTAAATTCATTTAAAAACCCTAAATTGCTCTAAATTACCCCGGCTTTCTAATTCCTTAATAATTACGAATTGGCCCCAATTTAATTATAAGCATAAATAAAACTAAATAAGCTTATAAACTTAAATTAAAATGGCCTAATGACATGGCCTTATTACAACCTTGAACTTGCAAAATAAATTACACAATAAATGTCTCAAAATATAGCATATATATTCGGCCTCACTGGTTTAATTATTTTTCCACATAATGTCATAATTTGACCATTATGTTAATTAAATCTCTTAAATGACTAGCTTAATTTATCTTAGCCATTTTTTTCATTTTTAGGTCAATATGACCTATATATGTATTTCACTCTCGGCCATATATATATATATACTTAAAATTACAAAAATCATAAGTTTAAGGTGTTTATACCTTGATTATCCTTGTATGCTCTCGGTCACTTGTAGGAAAATTCACCACTTGATTTAGACATGTTTAATACACAAAAACAAGATATGGTTACACTCCAAGCTTGAGCTTAACCATAAGGAATAATTAATGTAAGATTTAAGGCAAAAATCACCTTAAAAATGCAAGGGAGTTTAGGTATTTTCGACCTGAACCAAACACACCACAAGGTGTTAGATCCACCATATTAATAGGAATAGTTAGATCTCGAAATCTACCTTGTTATTAGGTTTTACCTTGGAAAAATGCCTTAAAAGAGAGTATTTCTCTTGGATCTCGGTCACCCTTGCTCCAAATGGCTAACCAACAGATTACATGAAAAGGAGAAAGATGAGCTATGACCAAAGTTTCACAGCCAAACTCGAAGGGAATCAAAAGTTATGAGCTTAAAGCACATTTTTACCTTAAAATGTAGATTTGAACAACCTTGGTCCCTCTACTGGTCTCAACCGAGTTTAGCTCTTGTTCTAACCTTAGAACACTGAGAATAAGCCATAGGAATTGATGAGCCACGAAATTTAGGTGTTGGTGTGAAAGATGAAGAAAAAGGCTAAAAATGACATTAAAACACTTACATTAGGAGCTTAGGAGCTAGGTTGCCTTCCATGCTCAAGAACAAGCTTGAGAGCTTGAGAGGAAGGGGAGCTCGGCTGGGAGAGGATCGGACAAGGAAGGAGGAGAAGGTGGGAATGATTGGTAATAATGTAAAAAGTAATTATTTTAAAAGTATGCATTAGGTAGTATTTGTCTCCAAATCATTGTATGCTGTCTCCTCCTTATTGCAGCCGATCCTTGGTCCAAAGGGTCAATTAATTGACCATTGACCATGCTTGGTCAATGTTGACTCATGCGGGCCCCACTTTAGGGTTTTATTAATATTTTAATATTAAATTTGTAAAAATTCGTAAATTTCTGGAATTAAATTCCTAATATGATATAATATGATTAAATATCATATTTAAGGATAATTATAATTTTTAAGCCCATTAAAAATCAATTTAAAAGGCAATCTCACAAAAACGTGCTTTAAGGAGTTTTAGCGCACATTTTTGTGTCACAGGGTGTTCCTGAGCTTAGTTCTCCTTGAGAATGGTTTTATTGTGTTCCTTGCTTCATTATAATACTTAGGAATCCACTTTGGATCCTATTTGAGGTCATACAACCTTTATGGTGTCTTAAAGCACATTTTTGGCTTTACCGATCTTAAGGCGTGTTTTGCCTTGTTGAGATCTTTTAGATTGTTCCCCAATAATATTTAGATGTTTAATAATCATCTTAGATCATTAATAGATCATTTAATTATATTTTAAATTAGGGGTATTTCAGTCTACCCCCCTTAAAAAGGCTTCGTCCCGAAGTCCTTAATCCTCTACAGTTCACCTAAGGAATCAAGTTCCACTAAGTAACCAAACAGTCCATTGCTAGGGAGTAACTCCCACTAGGTTCACCTAGTCTATACATACACATATATAATAATCAACTCATGGTATAACTCATTCATATCACAGCACTAACAAGGTGCACATCCAACTCATCAACAAAAGTACTCAGTACTATATATTCAACCAGGTGCACTAAGGCACATACATACATAAAGTATCATACACACAAATCATCCAAACACATGTATGACGCAGCATACCAACAAAACACACACAAAAACAAGACCTAATGCACAACATGTGCGCAAGCCAAGTGGTGTCTACCCCCCTTAAAAAGGGTTTGACCACGAACCCGTACAAGTACACACTACTCGAAGAGTGCTGGGTACTTCGCTCTCATGGAGTCCTCTAACTCCCATGTAGCCTCCTCCACCTCATGGTTCGACCAGAGAACCTTGACCATGCTAACGGTCTTGTTCCTAGTCTGTCTCGTCTTCGTATCGAGAATGCGGAGTGGTACTTCCTCATATCGTAGAGCAGGGTCCAACTCTAAAGTCTCTGGCTGCAAAACGTGCGATGGTGGGGCACATACCTCTTCAACTGTGAAACGTGAAAACGTCGTGCACCCTCCCGAGCTCTGCTGGTAAATCCAGTCTGTAGGCTAACGGGCCCACTCGCTCCCTAATCGCATAAGGTCCAACATACTTCGGGCTCAACTTGCCCTTCTGCCCAAACCGGAATATCCCTTCATGGGTGACACTCTAAGGAATACCATATCGTCGGTAGTGAACTCAATGTCCCTCCTCTTGGTGTCTGCATTTGCTTTCTGCCGGTCCTGAGCTGCCCTCATGTTCTTCCGAATCTGTAGGACATCCTCCTTAATCTGCTCTAGGTCTGGTCCTAGAAGCGTAGTCTCGCTGGCCTCATCCCAGCATAAAGGAGTCCTACATGGTCTACCATAAAGTGCCTGAAATGGTGGCATCTGTATCGAGGAGTGGTAGCTGTTGTTGTAGGCGAACTCTATCAGTGTAGTCGCTCTAACCAACTCCCCTGAAAATCTAAGGCACATGCTCTCAGCATGTCCTCCAGTGTCTGGATGGTCCTCTCACTCTGACCGTCGGTCTGTGGATGGAACGCCGTACTAAGCTTCAACTTTGTACCCAAGGCTTCCTGAACCTGTCCCCAGAATCTGGACAAAAATCGAGGGTCCCTATCAGAAACAATAGTCTTTGGCACACCATGGTGCCGGATCACCTCCTTCTGGAACAAGTCCGCTAACTTCGGGACGTTCCAGGTATCCTTCATAGCAACAAATTTTGCCACCTTCGTCAGACGGTCCACAATGACCCAAATCGTGTTCAGTCCTCCCTTAGTCGGTGGGAGACCGACAACGAAATCCATCGAATGTCCTCGAACTTCCAACAAGGAATAGGCATAGACTGCACTAAACCTCCGGGTCTCCTATGCTCAAACTTAACCTTCTGACAGGTCAAGCATCTAGCCACATACTCAGCTACATCCTTCTTCATCCCGCTCCACCAGAAATGAACCTTCAAATCCTTATACATCTTCGACGAACCAGGGTGGACGGATAAGGACGAGCAATGAGCCTCCTGGAGTATCTTCTCCTTCAGATCAGGAGACGACTCCGGAATACACAAACGGCCATTCAGTCGATCATGCCATCATCGCACAGTTCGAAGTCATATTTCAGCCTCTCAAAACAACCATCTATCATTTTCTGCCTGATACTCTGCATATAGTGATCACTCTCCTGTGCAGCTCGTATCTCATCAATCATACTGCTGTTTGCTAATAAAGTGAACAATGAATGAGCTCTGCGGCTCAGGGCATCAGCTACCACATTCGCCTTGCCCTCTTTGTACCTCAGGTCTATATCGTAGTCCTTCAAGAACTCGACCCATCTTCTCTGTCGCATGTTCAGCTCCTTCTGAAGAAGAGATGCTGTAGACTCTTGTGATCAGAGTAGATAGTGACTGTCACACCATACAAATAATGTCGCCAGATCTTCAAAGCGAAGACTACTGCGCCTAACTCAAGGTCATGTGTGGGGTAATTCACCTCATGCTTCTTCAGCTGTCGGGATGCGTAAGCAACTACCTTCCCGTGCTGCATAAGCACACAGCCTAGACCGGTTCCAGAGGCATCACAGTATACCTCGAACCCATCAGTGCCCTCAGGGATAGTAAGAACGGGCGCTGATGTCAGGAGATCCTTCAGCGTCTGAAAGGACTGCTCACACTCTGCAGACCATAAGAACTGGGATTCCTTCTTCATTAGATTAGTCATCGGTTTGGCTTCCTTGGAGAAGTCCTTCACAAATCTTCGATAATACCCTGCCAAACCCAGAAAGCTACGGACGTCTGTGACTGTCTTCGGCCTTGGCCAACTCTTCACTGCCTCAATCTTAGCAGGGTCTACAGATATGCCGCTAGCTGATATAATGTGTCCTAGAAATGACACGCTGTCTAACCAGAACTCACACTTAGAGAGTTTGGCATACAGCTGGTTCACTCTCATAATATTCAACACCTGTCTCAAATGCAACTCATGGTCTTCCTTGGTCTTTGAATAGATCAGAATATCGTCGATGAAGACTACAACTGAACTATCAAGATGCTCTCTAAAAAGTCGGTTCATCAAGTCCATGAATATGGCTGGCGCATTCGTCAGTCCGAATGGCATAACGGTGAACTCGTAGTGTCCATACCGTGTCCTGAAAGCTGTCTTCTCAATATCACCCTCTGCAATCCTAATCTGATGGTAGCCAGATCTGAGGTCTATCTTCGAGAACACACTGGCTCCTCTCAGCTGATCAAATAAATCATCTATCCGCGGTAATGGGTACTTGTTCTTGACTGTAACCGCATTAAGCTCGCGGTAGTCGATGCAGAGTCGCATACTGCCGTCCTTTTTCTTGACGAACAGCACTGGAGCACCCCAAGGAGAAACACTAGGTCGAATGAATCCCTTGTCGAGGAGGTCCTCCAGCTGTAGCTTCAGCTCCCTCATCTCAGCCGGTGCCATACGGTAGGGTGCCTTAGCAATGGGGCCCGTACCTGGCAACAAGTCGACGGCGAACTCAACCTCGCGCACAGGCATGCCTGGCAGCTCATCAGGAAATAAGTCGGGAAAATCTACCACGACTGGAATGTCTACGTCCGTCACGTCGCTCTGTCTCGTGTCCTGTACATAACAGAGGAAGGCTTGTCGGCCCTTCCTAACATCCTTCATCAGGGACAATGCTGACACGATCTTGACAGTCGGCTCTCTCCTCACACTGCGGTATGACACTGTCTTGCCGCTCGGCCCCTTCAGTAGTAGTCGATGCTCTGCACAATGAAGGCGGCCCCTATGCTTCTGTAGCCAATCCATGCCCACTATGATGTCAAAACCCAAGTTCTTGAACTCAATAGATCAATGGGGAAGGTCTCAGTCATAATGCTGATCTCTAACCCTGTATACTGTCTTGTGCAACCTACTTTCTCCTTCGAAGGAAGGGTGACTGAAAAGTCTGAAAGCTGTTCGGGGGTGGCCCCCAGCTTCTTAGCAAACGTCGAGGAAAAAAGAATGCGAAGCCCCTGAGTCGAACAATACGGAAGCACTAACACCATCAATAGGAAAGGTACCTGAGATTACCTCTCGTATTAGCATCGAGTCCCAATAAATCACTAATTACTGTTGTTTGTAATTGTCATACCTGTGATGACATTACCAGACTCCTTGGCTTGCGCCATGTCTAGGATGCAGATGGTACCCTCCTTTCCATTTCTAGCCTGAAGTTATGAATTATCGGTATCAACAAAACTGAACAAACACTTGAAGTAGAAACTCTTATTATTCATTCCACGTATATTTACAAGGTTACACACTTAACTACTACTATTACATCATACTGTCTGAAAGTCAAATTTAAACGGCCAGGTCGGATGTGGGTATCATTCACTAGAGCTGGTGGTGCGGTATTGAGCTTAATGCTCTTAATACCATGATATACAAGCCTCGACTCTCCACCAAATACAACACATCCCAGACTTGAGGATGATCTTGCTTGCTAGATCCATCCTCTTCTGGTCTCCATAAATAAACTCAGCATCATCGCCGATGGAAAAAGATACAACTGGTATTCCTCTGGTGATGGACTCGGTCGTCTCATCACGGTCCTGGTGCATTCCAAGCTTCCCTCCCTGTTCATAGTAATTGATGATGCAAACGTCAGGTGTCATGTCGGGTAATGGATAACCTCACAGTCTTGAGCAATATCCATTGCGTTTCTCACCAAGGTAAGGAAACTCTCAGGTATCCTAGGTATAGATACGTCACCTACCATCCTCACCTCTCGATAAACCCTAGCTTGTGGATCCCAATCTTTTCCTAAGCACATCATGTGCAGTTTCATTCTAGAACCACTAGTAAATACAGGGGTATAAAAACCTCCTATGCCCTTACCCAAAGCTCTACACTCATTCACTATGGTGATTTGCTCATCTAGGGTTAGGAACTCTCTGAGAAGTATCATGCCCGGTCTGACTACATGACACAACTCACTAGGGTACTCCCGTCTTTCTTCCACGGGTCTAGGTGATCTCTGTCTTGTAAGTGTGGGATAGCAGATATCGAAGTCTCCTAAGAGGTAAAAGGTTTCCTAGGTAAGTTGTTTATCTAAAACGGTAATTTAAACACTCATTCATGCCAAGGTAAAACGTTTAACACTTAGTCATGCTTTCATACAATGGTTAAGGTTTCAAATGCTAACCTTCACCGCGCTGGGTACTAGTGCCAGCGCCTGAAGCTCCCGCTGCATTCAGCATACGGTTGCCCGGCGGGTTCCTCTGGCCCTGGTTCTGCTGCTGGCTGCTGCTGCTGCCCTCTCTGGGCTTGGGGCGCCGGCCCCCTCTGGCCACCTCGAGCTCCACCTCCTCCAGTAGGTGCGCTCTGAGTCCCCTTCTGCGGGCGGTACGCTCGGCTATCAGGATTAGTAAAGCACTCGAACGACCTGTGGCCCTTCTTTCCACAATGGTGGCAGTCCACCGCTTGCCCGGTGCAGTCGACACCCGGGTGGTCTTTACCACAGCGCTTGCAGTGAAAGTGGCGCTGGGGTGCAGAACCTATTATCATATCACACTCAGATTAATACAAGGATGGTAATGGGTAGTGTAGTACACAATTTATTCACAAGGTTAGATCGCTTACCCTTAGGGGGTATAGATCTAAGAGGCTGCACATCGTAGGTAGGCCCGGTCAGCAACGGGACCTTGTCCTTCCCTTTTTGGCTGGCCTGCTCCTTCTTCTTCTCCCTCCAGGAGAACTTTTTCTTCCTGTGATCGTCAAAGCGTCAGGAGTAGCAGGTATAAAAGCAGGCAGTAAGTAAGTAATTTAAATGGATTAAATAACTTAAGGTGGTTCTTACTTCCAGCCCTTACTGCCTCCGCTTCCAGCCTCAGTCTCCGCCTCTTTCTCTGGGGCCTTACGCTTCTGCCCCTGGCCGTCCTCCCGGCTGTTCACCATCATCTCAGTCCGAGAAGCAGCGTCATAACACTCCTGTAATACATCAATGAGTTCCCCGAACTTGTAATAAATCAAACTGAGTTATGGGTATAACTGTCAATTAATTTTTACCTGGACCGTAGGGTACAAGGTAGCACCCATGGCGGCCTTGATAGCATATCTCAACCCGCCTCTAAATTTCTCCACCTTCACAGCATCAGAATAAACAACTCCCGGGACGAAGTCCAAGAGCCCAATAAACAAGGAGTAGTACTGATCTACTGTCATACTACCCTGCCTCAGGGCCTCAAACTCCTCCCTTTTCCTCTGCTTCAAATGAGCAGGATAGTACCTCTCTCTCAACAATTCCACAAAACCAGTCCATCCAAAACCCTCTATAGCAAGATAATGTGCCTTCACGGACCTCCACCACGTGCTGGCAGCGTCCTTCAGGTGAAAGGCTGCTATATCGACTCGGTGCTCAGCAGGCACGTGTATGGCATCGAAGGCCTTCTCGTGCTCAACAATGAATCTCTCCAGGACAGTGGGGTCAGCAACTCCATCATAGGTAGGTACTCGCGTGTCAGCTACGCTCTTCAGCCAATTCGGCTCTCTAGGTGCGGGTACGGGTGGGACTACCGGTGGTGCAGGTGGTGCTCCTATATGGATACCTCCCATCTGGGCTAGCTGAGCGAAGACGGCAGCTACCGTCTCAGCCACGCCCACGGCTGGGGCCTCCGGAGGACCTGCTCCAGGCCCGCCGCCTCTTCCACCACCTCCTCTACCTGCTGATCGCCTCCCGGAAGACATCTGAAGAATTCAAAACCAAGGTCAGCTCTTGGTATAAATACTGTACTTTCCCTACCATAACTTAACTCAAATCATTCACAACTATTTCTTGGTACCGGTGTGTAAATAACCTAGGCTCACGGTACTTAAACTACTATCTCTTGTAATCAGAGCGGTACTCCACTCTGATACCACTTTTGTAACACCCCTACTAATTCGGCTCCTAATAATCCTATAAAAGTCGTGCACAATAATATCTCGCAGCGGTAAAATAATAACTGTCGCCCTAATGGTGTCACTGTTATCACTCGCCCATACGAGTGATAACGAATTACCTGATAATCAACTTGCGAAACGTATTCCCGCAGTGACCACAAGAGATAGATAGTAGAACTTAAACAACTTAAAACAAATCTAACATCAACAATTATTACAGACCGTGAACATCTAAAACAAATACACCTCGGTTAAACAACCCGAGTCCAAAACCACCTGAGTATCACACCGTACCAAGTCTAAACCAACCGTACTATCACAATGGTCACCTCGCTGCGACCCACCAGCTAATCACCTGAAATAAAGATGGTTTGTGGTATGGAATCAGCCCCTGCTGAGTATGTCATCACATGCCCCGTCATGCCCCCAAAGACCCCTCAATTATTTGGTCGAGAGCATGAGGTTCATTACAAGCAATACCGTTTTAATATTTAAAACTGTAAAACAATTAACAGTAACATCCATACAATAAACACAACCATCATCATACATAATCTAACCACAAGTATAACCAATGAACAACCAAGCGAAACAACGAGAATGATAAACAAGTATTAATTCTCGTCCATGGTATAGAACCCAATATTGTTCGCCACTGTATAATTCTCAATTGTTTTAATTGTTCAGTTATACCTAGTGACAATGTCTCGTTAATACGACATGTCCCTAGTTACCCATATATTATGGCGGGTCACCCACGGCAGTAGCCACTCCAACGGTAGAGTCTCCGACCAATGAGCCATTCTAGCTCACGGGAAATTTTCTTGATACTTGCGGACCTGTACGCGGACATCCTGGTATCGTTTTTGTGATCACAGCGCGCACCAAGAGCCACATCCTCTTGGCTTTACTTTCCATCTTAAATTAATTATTTACTCCATCGCATCGCATTACCAAATTTTACTAACACAGCAGACTAAGGTCATTAGTCCAATCCAGAATCTGTAAACTCGGGATCCAGTGTTAGATACGAGAGCGGCGTATAGAAAGGCCAATGCTCCGTATAAAAGTCTCGGATAATATGTATATCTTATTATCCTAGTGCTACAACGTTTTTCTGACGATCCT
Source organism: Limonium bicolor (assembly GCA_023374045.1). Classification (NCBI taxonomy): domain Eukaryota; kingdom Viridiplantae; phylum Streptophyta; class Magnoliopsida; order Caryophyllales; family Plumbaginaceae; genus Limonium; species Limonium bicolor. The sequence continues at coordinate 35,105 of JAIOTZ010000491.1, forward strand.
TATATTTCATATAAGATAGCACCATAGCCGCTAGTTCGTTTTATATATATATTGGTTCATATATACGAACCGGTACTGTTAACTCAACAACAGTAATAATGAGCAGCTATAAATATACATTTCATGCATATTTAATTAAACATTCAGACAAACAATCTTATCACAGATCACACAGAAGTCTGAACTGAGGAAGCCCTCAGAGACAATCAGAGACACATAACAACATACCGTTCACCCCGATGTATTACGGTGGAGTATGAATCAGCGAGATCCTATGCTCCTTGTGTAGTCTCTAATAATCTAAACAATACATAATGCTACTGATTAGCATACCGTATAACAACACAATTCTACGGTACCCCGTACCGTCACTAACACCTCCCGGTTAACCTCCCGTTATTAACTATCAATGTTTGTCGGGTTTTAGGTTTAACTCGAGATTGGGAAAGAGTGTTACATTACATGCGTAGTTTGCCTTGTATATTAATATACTTATTGTTGGACTTGTTATCGCATGTAACTAATGTATATTTGTAGATCGTATAGTTTGTTTCATTATCGTATGTGTGATCCTTTGTCATGCACTATGCGTCTTACCTTAGTATTTATTTTTCTAAGGTTTGTCTCTTTTTTAAAAAAAAATTCAATGTGGTATAATTCATTTGTGAACTTATACTCTTAATTACATGAATTCTCATTATCACATGTACACTCTCTTTACATTAGAATTCCATATCCAATGTTTATAATTCTTTTTCCTTATCTATTATCATTTTAATTATGATAATTTATAATCATTGAACCTTATCACATTTTCTACACCATTACATATATTTATTTATATGTGTGTATTATGGAACTATTTATTATATGGTAAGTCTTGTAATTTATATTCATTCTTTTTAATGAATATCTCTTATATTATAAATGTTATAATTCTTATAACATTAAAACCATATTATAAATTCCATTTAAAAATGTTAATATTTGCGAACAGCACCTATATTCTTAAATATTTCCAAAATCTTCCACTTAATTAATGTAATGTTACATTATAGTTATATAACATATCTTATGACATTTAAGTCATTAAAACAATTATAACCTATAGTCATATTTTGTTTATAAAATACCAAATGGCCCTTAATATTTTCGGCTTTCACTTATAACCACTAAACTTCTATAAAATCACAATTAAATTCCAATTTATAATACATAGTTTTCTAATTCCATTAAAACTATATATTATACATATATCTTTATAAAACCCTGTACATAATTCCAAAAATTACCAAACTATACCAAAAGGTTATAAACATTATTCTTAACCTTATTTTTCCTCTAAGTCTCGGTTTCCATATATTTGTTACCTATTTATAACAATGTCATAAAATACCATATATTATACTTATATAATTCTTATGAACTCCAAATTTAACCAAATAAATTTCTAAAAATTTCTAATAACTTAAGGACTTAACTAAACTCCATTAGTACCCTTAAGTTTCGGTAATTACATTACCACCCCAAGTCTTATAAATCTTTTACAATTTAATAAGTATCTCATTATAAGATAGTATTTTAATTTCTTAAATTTTCTAAACTTGGTCAAAGTCTCCTATATAGTCAACTTTGACTCCCAATACCCAATGGGAACCAATTTTTCGGTAATTACAAATAATAACCTATACTTTTCTATTTTTACAATTTTGACCCAAAACTTTATAAAATGTTATAATTTTTATTAAATTCATTTAAAAACCCTAAATTGTTCTATATTACGCCCACGGCTTTCTAAATCCTTAATAATTACGAATTGGCCCCAATTTTAATTATAAGCATAAATAAAACTAAATAAGCTTATAAACATAAAATAAAATGGCCTAATGACATGGCCTTATTACAACCTTGAACTTGCAAAATAAATTACACAATAAATGTCTCAAAATATAGCATATATATTCGGCCTCACTTAGGTTTAATTATTTTTCCACATAATGTCATAATTTGACCATTATGTTAATTAAATCCCTTAAATGACTAGCTTAATTTATCTTAGCCATTTTTTTTCCATTTTTAGGTCAATATGACCTATATATATATATTCACTCTCGGCCATATATATATATATATGCTTAAAAATTACAAAAATCATAAGTTTAAGGTGTTTATACCTTGATTAAGCCTTGTATGCTCTCGGCCACTTGTAGGAAAAATCACCACTTGATTTAGACATGTTTAATACACAAAAACAAGATATGGTTACACTCCAAGCTTGAGTTTAACCATAAGGAATAATTAATGTAAGATTTAAGGTAAAAATCACCTTAAAAATGCAAGGAGTGTTCAAGGTGGTTTCGATCTGAACCAAACACACCACCAGGTGTTAGATCCACTATATTGATATAAGAAATAGTTAGATCTCGAAATACTACCTTGTTATTAGGTTTTACCTTGGAAAAATGCCTTAAAAGAGAGTATTTCTCTTGGATCTTGGTCACCCTTGCTCCAAATGGCTAACCAACAGATTCCACATGAAAAGGAGAAGAAGATGAGGCTATGACCAAAGTTTCACAGCCAAACTCGAAGGGAATCAAAAGTTATGAGCTTAAAGCACATTTTTACCTTAAAATGTAGATTTGAACAACCTTGGTCCCTCTACTGGTCTCAACCGAGTTTAGCTCTTGTTCTAACCTTAGAACACTGAGAATAAGCCATAGGAATTGATGAGCCACGAAATCTAGGTGTTGGTGGTGAGAAGATGAAGAAAAAGAGCTAAAAATGACATTAAAACACTTACATTAGGAGCTTAGGAGCTAGGCTTGCCTTCCATGCTCAAGAACAGACCTTGAGAGCTTGAGAGGAAGGGTGAGCTCGGCTGGGAAGGAGAGGATCGGACAAGGAAGGAAGGAGAAGGTGGGAATGATTGGTAATAATGTAAAAAGTAATGTTATTTTCTAAAAGTAAATGCATTAGGTAGTATTTGTCTCCAAAATCATTGTATGCTGTCTCCTCACTTATTGCAGCCGATTTCCTTGGTCCAAAGGGGTCAATTAATTGACCATTGACCATGCTTGGTCAATGTTGACTCATGCGGGCCCCACTTTAGGGTTTTATTAATATTTTAATATTAAATTTGTAAAAATTCGTAAATTTCTGGAATTAAATTCCTAATATGATATAATATGATTAAATATCATATTTAAGGATAATTATAATTTTTAAGCCCATTAAAAATCAATTTAAAAGGCAATCTCACAAAAACGTGCTTTAAGGAGTTTTAGCGCACATTTTTGTGTCACAGGGTGTTCCTGAGCTTAGTTCTCCTTGAGAATGGTTTTATTGTGTTCCTTGCTTCATTGTAATACTTAGGAATCCACTTTGGATCTTATTTGAGGTCATACAACCTTTATGGTGTCTTAAAGCACATTTTTGGCTTTACCGATCTTAAGGCGTGTTTTGCCTTGTTGAGATCTTTTAGATTGTTCCCCAATAATATTTAGATGCTTAATAATCATCTTAGATCATTAATAGATCATTTAATTATATTTTAAATATTAGGGGTATTTCATTCCAGTAGTAACTTTCGGATTTGAAAAATTCTACTTCGTCCGACCCATGTCCGACCCAAGTCCTCTGGGTCGGACCATTCAGAAACATCAACGGGTGAATAACAGGGGCGTCCGACCCACCTGGGTCGGACCACTGGGTCGGACAACACCCGGACTTGTCCAAAACTTGTCAACTTCTCCAAACTTTTCCTCAAGCCTCCTAATGTGTTTAACATCATTGGCACATTTAACCCTTCATTAACATCCAGAAAAACTCATTTTATAACTCTTTAAACACTTACTCTTCTTACCAAAATTCCTAACACTTATAATGTTTTCTCCTAGTTTCTCCAAGTGGTGTTCATACCTATGATAACCACTATGCCAGAATTTTTCCTCACCATCATAACATCATCTCCCAAACATCCTTTCTTATACTAAATTTCCTGTTCACACCTTCTTAAAAGTCCTTCCTCATATCCTTACCTAAACATCATTCATTCCTTGTACATCAACATACCTAAAACCTTAATAAAACTTCTCCAAGACTTATTACATCCCAAAAACACTCATTGAATCCCTAGAACTTCCAAGACAATATTAAGCCCTTGTAACACTTTACAACACCTAATACATGTTTTCTTCCCTAGTAACATTCATTCATTCCTAACACTTCCTAGTTCACCAAAACTCATTTAAACACCTAAAACTTCTTATACATTACCCAATTTTGCCATGGGTTCTCCTAGCACATTGTCATACCAAAAAACATTGTTTTTCACCATTTAAAAATTCAAGAACACCTAAATCCATCAAGAACTTTCTCACACACAACACTTCACCAAATTTACACTACATCACAATATAGTGCATAAACTTAAATTGCTTGGCACTTAGGCCCTTAAATACATGGCTCTTAGGCCCTTAAATTGCATAAACCTTAAACACTGAATTTCCACATAAATATTGCCTTTAACCTGCAAATACACTCAACATCACATATGCCCTTTAATAATCTCCTTAAGAACAATTCACTAACTCTTTTTCCCATTAGCTCCTTAGGTATTTTATTAAGCAAATCAAGCTCATTTTCCTAAGGCATTTAAACTACATTAAGATAGTTTGTTTACCTCTTTCCTCTCAAACTTCTTTCCTGTTTGCTTGAACCGAAAATCAGCAAGGAGTTTGATCACTTGTCAACTTTCTAATCAATATACATATAAGGGTAATGAGCTTAAGAATTCACACTTAAACTCATATACAAACCCTAGTTTAACATAAGTGTTTTAATACACTAAAATGATATTTACCTTTGAATTTGAAAGAGAACTTGAATATGTAACAAGAGAGGACTCCTCCTTGTCCCTTGAAGATTGAAATGGAGCTATGAAAGAACAAGAGAAGACAGACACATCAAAGGTGATTCTCGGTTACACACAAAAAAACAAGAGGGAATGTTGTTTTTCTTTGATTTTCCTTACCTTGAAGCAAAGGAGAATGACAAGGCATGAAAAGGTGAGCTCAAGCTCGAAAAATGGTGAATATTCATGGCACCGAAATGGAGTTCTTGAAGATTTGAAAAGATAGAAGTGTAGAGCTAGCTCCAACTAGAAGAATGGGTGGTCTTGAAATTGGATTTGGATCATGGAGCTAGAAGATACAAGCATTCAAGGATGGAGATGACATGTTTTTGCTGTAGCAAAACGATTTCAAGAAGGAGGATGGGAGAAGGCTACGGTGGTGAGTGAAGGAAATAAGAGAATGAGGTGAGAGAGTACTCTTGTTTAGATATTTATGTAATAAAGTAGAATAGTACTTTACTTTATGTCTTCCTTTCTTTAATTGATTTGCAAATGGTGGTGACTCACCTTACAAAAACCGGCCCCCTTATATTACTTAGGGGTGTTTTAGTCTTTGTTGACCATTAACTTATTATATAGACTATGTTATAAACTAGCTTATTTTAGTTACTATTCACAAAAACAAGGCACATACTTGTGAAATTTTTGATTTCCCATTGATATAGACTTCCAAATGTGATACTAAGTAGTACACATATTAATTAAAGAGTAATGATGGACATTTAGCCATTCAAAACTCATTTACAAGACAATTTTTCAAAAATGTGCTTTAAGACTCCTTAAAGCACATTTGTGTTTTAACTTGTTTTCAAGCTTGGTTTTCTTTAGTAATTGATTTCATATGTTCATTAACATATAATTAAGGTATAGATATGACCTTTAGGTCTTATACAAATTTATCCAAGCTTAGAGCACATTTTTGCCCATATCGGCTTTAGGTATTTACTTGTGTTCTATTTGGTTTTATTGTCTACCAAGGTATCCTAAGGACTTATTTAGCCTTATTAAATCATGATTGAATATATAAAGTCTTGGTCGGCTCTTTGGGTCCCAACCAAGTTCACTCCAAGCTTAGAGCATGTTTTTGCTCAAACTGTGTCTTAGTGTTTTACTGTTTTTACTATGGTTTAATTTGTACACTGATGTTTCTAGGGCACTTTTTAGCCTTTAAAATACCATGTTTTATCATTTAAAAAATATATCAAGGTTTGGGGTATTTCACTATTATTATACTACAACCCTTAACTGTATTCCAAGTATGTTTCATAAAGTATTTTCTTTTACTATATCTTAGGATTCTAGCTCTTATAATATTTAGTTATTATAAATGTTAATTATTAGCTCCCTATTTTACCCTAAGTTACTACTTTACTCCCTTATATATATGTAAATATATATATATTCATATTTCCTTAGTTTTAATTAAAAATATTAACTCCCATATAATATAATAAGTAAAACGTAAATAACTAGATTCCTTGATTTAACATAAGTTTCTACTTAAATAAGTATATATACATATATGTAAATAATTTTACTTCTCTTAAAAGCTAATACCAAAACATTTATAAACTTACTGTTATAAAATGTTAATTTAGTGTTCCATATTTTTCCCAGCTTAAAAAGTTAGTTAACAAACCATACTTTAATTTTTGGTTACATTAAAAACCTTATATTATAAGTTATTCTTATGAAAAACTCATAAACACTAATTTTTAAACCTTTTACCTTTGCCCAAAAATCCCCAAATTTAATATACAGTAACTATAACATTTTAGACATATTATAAAATTTTTATTTCATAAAAATATCTTTTTAATTTAGCCAAATAATTCCAGAAAACCCGTAACTTGCAAAAATCATAACTTACGTTTAAAAACTCCAAACCATATTAATTTACATCAAAATAAACTAGATTAATAAGGAATCTATGGTTAAAATTTCAAGTCAAAACACATTCGGGAAGGTATTTAATTAACTCAACAAGTTAGGGCTATTTACTGAAATTATAGAAACTTATAACATTTTTAAATTACCCGATCTAATCTCGGCCGTCCAATCTTTTAAACGAGATCGGACGGCTCCTGAACGCTGAGTTCATCAGCGAAAGCTAAACCAAACCCGAGTACTAAATCTCGATTTTCTCACAATCTACAGAACGAAATCGAGTGATTCTCGTTTCTATGGTTTCGAAATCAAATTTCGGTTCTAATGAGACCAATTTCCCCAATTATAATGCAGTATACAATGGTTTTTGAATTCGATTTCGAGGTTAGGGTTCTTAAGAGTTTTCGAATTCGATTCTCCCAAATTCACTCAATCTAAAGCGTAATAGATGCAATTGAAACATGTTTTTGACCGACAATATAATGTAGATTAGCAAGGTTGAAGGAATTTGAAGGAAACTTACCGGAATTGCAACAACGGAGCAAATCGAATTCGGAAATCTAGAAAGTTTCAAACTTTCGAGCAGTTCACGGGGCCGACTTTGAGGATCTATATCTTGCAGTACAGATCGAGTTAGGCTATGTGTAAGGGCTTAATCTAAAGAAGAAACTTAGCTCTACACAATGATAACAAGAACTAATCCTAACTCGCAACACACAGAAAGAAATCGAAGCTAGAAGTTGCGAGTTTACCTTGCGTTTTCTGGAAAGAAAATCGTGATTTTATGTGATGGCGAAACCGAGACTTTAGACGCCTTGTTCTTCCAAACGGTTGGGAATTGGCTTAGGCCATCAACATGAAAGTTTTAGAGGAATTATTCTCTTCAAAACGAGCTAAAGAACATGAAATTTGGCTCAGAAACGAAGAAGTTATGGCTAGACGAAGTTACCTGTTTCGAAGGGAAAAACTGGAAACTGCAGTACGGTTTTGCAGGGTGGCTACTTTGATTCGATTTTCTGGTTGATTTAGGACGAGTTAGGGTTTGTGTGAGTTATGGTTGTTTAGAGGAAGTTTAGGAGAAGGCAACAAAGTTGACGGCACTAAAAAATTCCTTAAGATGAGAAAGTTATGAAGGTCACAAGATAGGGCAAAACCTGATTTCTATTACCGGAATAATAGGGGATAAAACGGCTAAGTGTTGGGGCGCGATTCCCAAGACACGCGATGAGTCAGCAAAGCTGCCCACGTCAGCCCTTTTTTCAAATTTTGGCTCTAAACTCATTTAATCATAACTTTGGCTAGGATGATCCATTTTTGACGTTCTTTTTATCGATCTTCATGGTTTTCCATAACCTATTTATTGGTATAGGTTTCATGGCCTGGTTTGAACATTCTCAAAAAGTCAACCCTTGCAAGGCTTAAAAGGCTATAGGGTTTCTAGAATTTTATGTTGACTTTAATGTTTCAAAACAATGTTCCAACACTTCCTAATATCTTTATAATATAGTTGGAGTGTTTATAAATTTCCCATGATTTATTGACTTATAAATCTTATTATTAAATTCATAATACTATATAATAATATATAATAATTAAATATTTAATTGTATTCTTTGAGTTAAATAGGAGGAATCCCCTAAAATAATTTCCATAATTCCATATAATATTAATACTCATAATTCCATACAATCATTTAATATTCATAATTCCTTCTACTAATTTAACATTCATGATTCCATATAATAATTCAATACTTAATAGTATTATTAAAGGTTTTAATAAAAGAAATCCCTAAATTAATTTAAATTAATTTAGGGGTATTTCACGTTCTTCCATCCCTTATGTTGTTATTTACCTGTAATTTAATCGGTCATTGTAACACCCTTATAATAATAAAAACAACAGCGGGACAATAAACTAAAGGTGTACAGACCATCGGGCTCCAAAACCACCGGTACCAACGTCACCAATTACAACCATTACAATTAACTAAGTTACGGTCTGAACTTCGAGAAAACTTAACATTAACATAACAATAATAAAATACATTCACTCTCCATAAACCTAGTCCCATCCCAATCACTCATGCTCTTCGTGGCCACCTGTAAATCAACTGTGTACCTGCAAGATGAAACCAAGCAGCCCACCGAGAGGGGTGAGTCAGTTCCCTGGAATGGAACTGGTACAATTCTCCAAACAATATTTAAAACATAACTTTCATAAAATAAACAGTAACTTGAGATAAAACTCTTGAAAGTAAACAGGGAAACAAGGCACTGTTAAAATACCAAGCCAAAAGATAACAAGTTTAAGGATAAAGATAAATAATAGAAAGGTAAAGTTAGTCAATCCAAAACCCACACCATGAGTTAGTGAACATCCAGTGCTCAAGTTAGAATCAATTCCAGTTAGGAGTAGAAAGACTCAGATAGTCACAAAGGACTAGGAATGAAAAGATAGATCCAAGAACCAATAACTCAAGAGTGGAATAATTCAACTAGGAGAGATGGCCCCCACCGCCAGATATAAATGTCCGTATGGACGAGGGATATACAGCCCCCTGCTGTCAGATTAAAAATGTCCTGGTGGACGAGGGATATACAGGCCCCGGCTGTCAAATATAAATGCCCCTATGGGCGAGGGATATACAGCCCCCTGCTGTCAAATATAAATGCCCCTATGGGCGAGGGATATACAGCCCCTGCTGTTACCATTGAAGACGCGCGCACGTCGAAACCTCAAGAACCAGCTCATGGATGAAACGATATCCAGAGTCAAAAGAAATTTCCAAGATTGACCTTTTCCAAATCCCCACCAGATCACTAACTACCCAGAGCAATACCAAAATACTCAGTCCTACAGAGTGCAGAAGCGTAAACCCTAAGCAGTCAATGTCTAATGGAACAACCAAATAGAAGGAACCAATACCCAAGTGAGTTTCACATCCAAGCTCAGTTAGTCACATCAAGCTCAGTTAGTCACACAACAGTCTCATTTTTGAAATCCATTCAAGATCAGTTGGTGTTCCAAAACATTCCATAAAGTCCATCAGCAAAAGTATCGAGTACGAGAAATCGTACAAAACATTCCATAGAGTCCAAAACACAACAAGTTGAGTACGAGAAATCGTACCTGGGTAACGCTGTAGCAGTTCTAGTCAACTTGCACAAACAATCAACAGTACTCTGAAGAATATTAAAGGCAGTCTATCATCAATCACTTGTAGCCTAAGTTAAGCTTAAATAAACTCCTTACTCTTATTTCAAAGTCTCAATTATCTTTTAAGCCCTCACTTAAATGTTATGTATAATCTTTGTGTTATCTGAGAACGTTGTATAGCCCAAGGTGGTAAGATCAAGGAATGTATTCGATCAACATTTGCTAATTGTCCACTCCTATCCACTTTATTCATACTTAACCACAATCCTCACATTCAAGACTTTTGAGACCTTTATAACACAAATGTGTTTACATTATATAACTAAATCTAAGAATTCCAATAGTAATCTTAAGCTGAATACCTTTATTCTTAATTTAGAATAAACATTATATTATGACCTATGATGGATTCATCCCATAACACTATACTATTATTTCACAATGTAATGATTATGTATTTTATCAATATCTACTAGATAATCCATTGTGATTAAGTTTTCCCCTTAACTTAATTAAGATCTACATCTTGTATATTGGAACCATAGTGTTGTAGACGCATTATATCATAACCTAATTGAGTTACTAACTCATTTATCTTATCTTTAGTCCAGAAAGACTTTTTATTACATCCAGCTAATAATCTTGACATAAGATGTTAAATTACTTTTCATCTTGAAACAACTATATTATAGTTGACTTAGACTTATCGAACTCTTACATTTAGTATTCACAAGGTACATTATTTGCTTAATTATTACCTATATAATAAGGTGTTTAGTATAACCTTTTATGTATCCTTACTTACATTTAATTTCCTAAATGTTTTATTTTTACACACATTCTCTCTATAGACTATGCATAATCCTTTGTACTAATCCTCATTAAACTTAAGCCTTAAATACGTTTTAAATTGTTCTACAAAACCCAAGGTTTCAAAGGAATAACCTAATGAATAAATTTCCTTTATTATATTTAAGATGGACAATATATCTACATAGAGTAGAATTTATCAAAGAATCAAATTCTGGTTCATAAGTGAAATTGTTAATTATTTCATAAGATAATCTATTATGAAAATTCTCATATTTTATATTCAAAATAACATTTCATAACTTCCCATTACCATAAAGTATATCAATATAATATCTTATGTAACTTAGTTTTATCAAATAAAAAGGTTCAAAGGTTTTAAGTATCAAATTTCTATCTATAAACCCTCCTATAAATTCTCACCACTAAATACCTCACTTAACTGTAAACTCACATCCTGAATATTGGTAATAAATGTATTTTATATGGCTTATCTAATTCTAAGAAACTTAAGGATAATTATTTAGATAAATTCCCAAATCATCGTTTAATATAGATTATATCACAATCCTTTTTAATGATCCTATCTTAAAACATTAAGTTATATTTCACTACCATAAATGTCAAGAAATGATTAAATCTAGACTTACTAATCCACCTCACATTTAGATGTAAAAGTATTTTACTTATTTATTATGGTTTATATATTAAGAATATTTAGATGTAACCATACTACATTTGTTTATCATCAATTATAGAATAAGATCTATTTGTGCAACATTTTATGTAATCTAATCACGATTTTTCCTAAGTTTTAACTTATTAATTACTTAATCCCAATTTTAGATTTACATCCTGGTTATTGACAAAATACTATATACATGCATTTTAATATGGTTATATATAAACCTTAGAAACTCAAAGGTAATTCTTAAGCCTAATACATAACTATAATCTAATACCACCTCATATAATATTCTGCCATTAGTATTATGTAGAGGTTTAGTTTAACTTACTAATTCCTTCGTATTATATTTCCTATAAGGTAACTAATTTTATTTATATATATATATTTATATATACTAGGATTTGTTCAAAACATTATTTATGTAATTTATTGTATTTAATTATGTTTAAAAACTTTTAGGCATAACTACAACCGATATACGGTTTATAAAATAAAGTGTTTCCCTTTAATATATATAAGTATACCTGTATTAGAATTTAATTAAGACATTCCCTATGTAACTTATTATATTTAAACTATCTTATTACTAACTGCATTCCATGTATGTTCTATAAAGTATTTCCTTTAACTATATCTTAGGATACTAGCTCTTATAATATTTAGTTATTATAAGTGTTAATTTATTAGTTCCTTGCTTTACCCTAAGTTACTACTTTATTCCCTTTTATATATATGTAAATATATATATATATTCATATTTCCCTTAGTTTTAATTAAAACTATTAACTCCCATATAATATAATAACCAAAACGTAAGATAATTAAATTCCTTGATTTACATAAGTTTCTACTTAAATAAGTATATATACATATATGTAAATAATTTCACTTCTCTTAAAATCTAATACCAAAACATTTATAAACTTACTGTTATAAAATGTTAATTTAGTTTCCCTTATTTTCCCCAGCTTAAAAGTTAATTAACAAACCATACTTTAACTTTTGGTTACATTAAAAACCTTATATTATAGGTTATTCTTATGAAAAACTCATAAACACAATTTTTAAAACCTTTTACCATTGCCCAAATTTTCCCAAATTTAATATACAGTAACTATAACATTTTAGACATATTATAAAATTTTTATTTCATAAAAATATCTTTTTAATTTAGCCAAATAATTCCAGAAAACCCGTAACTTGCAAAAATCATAACTTATGTTTAAAAACTCCAAAACCATAATAATTTACATCAAAATAAACTATATTAAATAAGGAATCTATGGTTAAAATTTCAAGTCAAAATACATTCAGGAAGATATTTAAATTAACCCAACAAGTTAGGACTATTTACTGGAATTTATAAAAACCTTTATAAACTTATTCTGGAATGTTTTAATCTCAGCCGTCCAATCTTTTAAAACGAGATCGGACGGCCCCTGTACTCCGAGTTCATCAGCGAAGATAATAAGCAGGTCGAGTACTAAATCACGGATATCTCCTAATCTACAGAACGAAATCGAGTGATTCTTGTTTCTATGGATTCGAAATCGAATTCCGGTTCTATTGATGTCAATTTCCCCAATTATAATGCAGTATTCACCATCGGGCTCCAAACACCCGGTACCAACGTCACCAATTACAACCATTACAATTAACTAAGTTACGGTCTGAACTTCGAGAAAACTTAACATTAACATAACAATAATAAAATACATTCACTCTCCATAAACCTAGTCCCATCCCAATCACTCATGCTCTTCGTGGCCACCTGTAAATCAACTTGTACCTGCAAGATGAAACCAAGCAGCCCATTAAAAACCTTATATTATAGGTTATTCTTATGAAAAACTCATAAACACAATTTTTAAAACCTTTTACCATTGCCCAAATTTTCCCAAATTTAATATACAGTAACTATAACATTTTAGAAATATTATAAAATTTTTATTTCATAAAAATATCTTTTTAATTTAGCCAAATAATTCCAGAAAACCCGTAACTTGCAAAAATCATAACTTATGTTTAAAAACTCCAAAACCATAATAATTTACATCAAAATAAACTAGATTAAATAAGGAATCTATGGTTAAAATTTCAAGTCAAAATACATTCGGGAAGATATTTAAATTAACCCAACAAGTTAGGACTATTTACTGGAATTTATAAAAACCTTTATAAACTTATTCTGGAATGTTTTAATCTCAGCCGTCCAATCTTTTAAAACGAGATCGGACGGCCCCTGTACTCCGAGTTCATCAGCGAAGATAATAAGCAGGTCGAGTACTAAATCACGGATATCTCCTAATCTACAGAACGAAATCGAGTGATTCTTGTTTCTATGGATTCGAAATCGAAATCCGGTTCTATTGATGTCAATTCCCCAATTATAATGCAGTATTCACCAAGTTTCGAATTCAGTTCGAAGGTTAGGGTTAATATCGGGTACAAAATACAATTCGATCACAATTCTCACAAATTCTCCTAACCTAACACATAATTGACTAAATTGGAACATGGGTTAGGTCGAAAACATGACTACGAACAGCAATATCGGAGCAATTTGATCGGAGACTCACCGGAGTTGTGCGAATTGGGTGATTTCGAAATCGGAAATTTGGAAAAATATAAACTTTGAGTAGTTCGTGGTGCCAACTTCGAAGATCTTTAACTAACAGTACAAATCGAGTTAGGCTATGAGTAAGGGCTCATTGGAAAGAGAAAACTTAGATCTACGTATTGATAGCAAGAACTAAACCTAACTCGCACCACACAGAAAGAAATTGAAGTCGCAAATCACGAGTTTACCTCTCTGTTTCGGTATTATTTTATGTGCTGGCGAGACCGAAACTTTAGACACCTTTCCCTTCCAATCGGTTGAGAATTGGCTTAGACCA